>JAXFYN010000116.1:168696-200158 GCA_036172215.1 Camellia granthamiana | reverse complement strand
AATTACAAGAGTTGTTAGACAAGGGTTTTATACGCCCTGGTACTTCACCCTGGGGAGCACCAACTTTCCTTTCCAAGAAGAAGGATGGTTTATTAAGGCTATGCATTGATTACTGTAAGCTGCATAGGGTCATGATTAAGAATAAATACCCGTTGTCTAGAATAGATGACCTTTTTGACCAACGTAAGGGTTTTCAGTGTTTCTCAAAGATAGATCTAAGATCTGGTTATCATCAGTTACGCGTGAAAGAAGAAGATATTCCAAAGACAGACTTTGGTACTCGATATAGCCACTATGAATTCCTTGTGATACCATTTGGTTTAACCAATGCTCCTGCCACCTTTTATGGACTTGATGAATCTGGTTTTCCAAGAATATCTTGACAAGTTTGTGGTAGTCTTTTTAGATGATATTTTTATATATTCACCCTCTAAGAAGGAACACGAGGTATACATTCACATTGTGTTACAATTACTTAGGGAGCACATGCTATATGCTAAGTACGTGAAACGTGAGTTCTGGCTCTCTAAGGTGAATTTTTGGGTCACGTTGTTTCTAAGGATGGGGTTGTCATAGATTCTTCGAAGATCGAGGCGGTACAAAATTGGGAGCGACCTAGGAACGCATTTGAGATCTGTAGTTTCTCGGGTCTTGTCGGTTACTATAGACGGTTTGTGAAAGACTTCTCATCATTAGCTTCTCCGTTGACTAGGCTAACGAGAAAGGAAGTGAAGTTCATTTGGAATGAATCATGTGAGAAATCTTTCTTAGAGTTGAAGGCTAGATTAACCACTACACCAATTTTGGTCATTCCAGAAAGAGGTTTGGGTTATACTATATACTGTGATGCCTTTAGGGAAGGTTTGGGATGTGTTTGGATGCAAGAAGGTAGGGTAGTGGCATAAGGTAAGGTAGTGGCATATGGTCCGCGCCAATTGAAAACCCATGAAATAAATTACCTGACTCATGACTTAGACTTAGTTGCAGTTATTTTTGCTCTAAAACTGTGGGGACATTACTTGTTTGGAGATAAATTTGAGGTGTTCTCAGATCATAAAAGTCTTAAATACCTATTTTCCTAAAAGGATTTGAATTTATGTCAAAGAAGGTGGATGAACTTTTTAGAGGATTACGATTTTGAATTACACTACCATCCCGGAAAAGCCAATGTGGTGGCTGATGCTTTAAGTAGAAAATCTGTGAGTACTATTGCCAATCTTATAATTAGGGAATGGGAAATGTTGGTGATTTGGGTGAATTTGATTTGCATCTTAGTGAATCTTCTAAGCATGCCACTTTTTTTTTTTTTTTGTCCTTACACAACCGACGCTTGTTACTCGGGTTATAGAGGCACAACGGGATAACTTGAAAGTTGAAACAATGAAGGAGAAAATTTCACAAGGGAAAGGAAAAAAGGGTTTAAGGGTGGATTCCAATTTTAATGTCCGGTATCTAGACTACCTTTTTGTACCTAAATCATGTATAGACGAGGTACTTCGGGAATTTGACCACTCTCGTCTTGCAGTACATCTGGGGGGCACAAAAATGTACTGTGGTAGCCGAATAATCAGAGAAGATAAAGGAGGTATATTTCCGAAGCTTGGCACTAGCCGGCAGATATCCCGCGAGGATAAGGGGCCGAATAGGATGAAAATGCCGAATAGGGTAGGATCCCTATAGCCGAATAGTGGAAAGGATAATGATTGAAAAAGTAGGCCCTGGCCCCGAGGATCAGAAGAAACGAGTATAAATATAATGGCAATGGACTAGAAAAGGTATGTAAGAATCACTTTTAAAAACTTAGTGAACAAGCTTTCTTGAGAAAAGGAACTGACTTGTCCGTCGGAGTGCTAATTCCAGCACCCCCGACTGGAGTATTTGTATCTTTGCAGGTGACTAGCTGAGGATCATTGGCGTCTTCCAAGATCTGAAGAGTATTTCCAAACCACTTCCCCACAATTGGCGCCGTCTGTGGGAATACTCAAATACATCTATGGAAGGCGTGACCGAAGATCCTCCGATAGCCACCGACGAGATCGCACAGGGAGACGACCTCACCCCAGCTAATATGCTCGGAAAAGAAACCATCGCGGCACGACGCGTCTTGAACTTCGATTCGCCAACAACTTCAGCACAAGAAACAATGTAGGCTATCATAGAACAAGCAAAGCAGAACGAACAAAGGCTCGAGAACATGATCGCTGAGAACGAACGACTCTGTCAAGATTTGGCCCTGGAGGTAGCAAAATCTAGAGAGGCCATGCGCCAGGAACCAGAGCGACCTCCGAGGGCAGACGGGCAAAGACCTCGGGCTCGACCGAAGGATACCGATAGCAACTCCAACTCATTATCCACGGAGCTCGACGCAAGGGGACGATCCGAAACCTCCAGGTCCTCCGAAAAGGTTCTGCGACCAAGGAACAAGCGCAGGAGAAGCAGCTCAAACGAGGAAGATCAGCACGATCCTTTCGTCCGACGGATCGCAAGGGCGTCCCTTCCCAAGAAATTCAAAGCTCCGTCATTCACTCTTTATGACGGAAAATCAGACCCCACTGATCATATCCGTCATTACAAACAGGCCATGACGCTGCATGCAGACAATGAAGCCCTCATGTGCCGAATATTCCCTAGCAGCCTAGGTCCACTAGCCATCAGGTGGTATTACAAGTTGGAGCCAGCTTCGATTAAAAGCTTCTGCCAACTGCAGAAATCCTTCAGGGCCAGGTTCATCACCAACGAGGTACAACCGAAATAGGCCGACTCCCTCTGGGCAATGCAAATCCAGTCGGGAGAGACGCTCAGAGCGTACTCGGCACGATATTGGGAGTGCTTCAACCTTGTTGACGATGCTTGCAACGACTCCATGGCCATCACCGCCTTCAAAATGGGCTTACACCCTGACAGTGCTCTGCGCAGTTCCCTGACCAGAAGGCCCTCCAAAACAGTCTGGGCGTTGATGAAGAAAGTTGAGGAATATTGTAAAGTCGAAGATGATGCCCTGAGGATAAAAGCCGGACAAATATCCAGCAAAACGGCCCTCCCCGAAATTGCTCGACCAATAAGCTCCGTGCCGTCACCAAGCCCTGAGCCCCGGCAACGAACCAAGCGAGACAAAAGGCGGGACTCCCGCCGATCAAGCGATCAGTGCTCCCACCGAATGAACGAACAACTACAAGTTGACAGCAGACACTCAAGGCGAACCGACAAGAAGTATACGGAGTTGACAGAGCCGATCGTGGCAATAATGACCAAAGTCCAGCACCTTCCATTTTTCAAGTGGCCGTCGAAGATGGTGGGGCCTCCCGATACACGGAGGAGGGACAGACGATGCGAGTACCACAAAACCGAGAGCTGTTATGCGCTAAAGGATCATCTGGAGGAACTGGTGCAAGATGGTCGACTGCAGCAATACGTGAGCAAGGGAAGGCCAACCAAAGCATTAGCCTTGAGACAGGATTCACCTCCGCTTGGTGTGATCCACATAATCTATGGTCTGCCTGCATCTCCGACCGTGCATACGATCCAAGCGCACCCAATTCCCCAAAAACATAACATGTCAGCCGGCAGGCCCAGAGAAGCTCCGACAATTAAGTTCGATGACTCCGACCTCGTCGGAACAGTGGCCAGCCACGTCGATCCTTTGGTCGTCAAATTACGCGTACGTCGGTTCAGCGTTGAACGCATTCTCATAGACCCAGGAAGCACCTCGAAAATCTTATACTACAAAACTTTTGTTGAACTCTGCCTCAACGAGTCGGACCTATCACCGTCGTCTCCGCCACTGTTCGGCTTCAACACAAATCCAGAGAACCCGTTGGGGAGGATCGTGCTACCCGTTCGAGCAGGCTCAAAAACGGTTGACGTGGAATTCTTGGTTGTGAAGCTTCCATCGCCGTATAATGCCATCATGGGGCGCCCCTGCTTGCACGTCATGAAGGCTGTCCCAAGCACCTACCATCAGCTTATGCGCTTCCCAACAGACCGTGGCATTGAGGAGATCCGTGGCACACCGCAATCCACGCGAACGTAGGCTGTATGAAAATCCATTTACAGACCCGACTTGTGGGATCTGATGCTTGTACTGGTACCAAGTTTTAATGAAAATCAATTTTCTTTGTCAGACTCTCCTCCAATTCCCCCCCTTTGGTGCATGACACCTTAGGGCCGAACAAGTCTCCGGATTCGGAGCGCCCTTCGTGGATGTCACGATTGGCCAAAATAAGTCTCCGGATTCGGAGCCCCCTTTGGTGCATGACACCTTAGGGCCGAACAAGTCTCCGGATTCGGAGCGCCCTTCGTGGATGTCACGATTGGCCAAAATAAGTCTCCGGATTCGGAGCCCCATTTGGTGCATGACACCTTAGGGCCGAATAAGTCTCCGGATTCGGAGCCCCCTTTGGTGCATGACACCTTAGGGCCGAATAAGTCTCCAGATTCGGAGCCCCCTTTGGTGCATGACACCTTAGGGCCGAACAAGTCTTCGGATTCGGAGCGCCCTTCGTGGATGTCACGATTGGCCAAAATAAGTCTCCGGATTCGGAGCCCCCTTTGGTGCATGACACCTTAGGGCCGAATAAGTCTCCGGATTCGGAGCCCCCTTTGGTGCATGACACCTTAGGGCTGAACAAGTCTCCGGATTCGGAGCCCCCTTTGGTGCATGACACCTTAGGGCCGAACAAGTCTCTGGATTCGGAGCCCCCTTTGGTGCATGATACCTTAGGGCCGAACAAGTCTCCGGATTCGGAGCCCCCTTTGGTGCATGACACCTTAGGGCCGAACAAGTCTCCGGATTCGGAGCGCCCTTCGTGGATGTCACGATTGGCCAAAATAAGTCTCCGGATTCAGAGCCCCCTTTGGTGCTTGACACCTTAGGGCCGAACAAGTCTCCGGATTCGGAGTCCCCTTTGGTGCATGACACCTTAGGGCCGAACAAGTCTCCGGATTTGGAGAGCCCTTCGTGGATGTCACGATTGGCCAAAATAAGTCTCCGGATTCGGAGCCCCCTTTGGTGCATTACACCTTAGAGCCGAATAAGTCTCCGGATTCGAAGCCCCCTTTGGTGCATGACACCTTAGGGCCGAACAAGTCTCCGAATTCGGAGCCCCCTTTGGTGCATGACACCTTAGGGCCGAACAAGTCTCCGGATTCGGAGCGCCCTTCGTGGATGTCACGATTGGCCAAAATAAGTCTTCGGATTCGGAGCCCCCTTTGGTGCATGACACCTTAGGGCCGAACAAGTCTCTGGATTCGGAGCCCCCTTTGGCGCATGACACCTTAGGGCCGAACAAGTCTCCGGATTTGGAGCCCCCTTTGGTGCATGACACCTTAGGGCCGAACAAGTCTCCGGATTCGGAGCGCACTTCGTGGATGTCACGATTGGCCAAAATAGGTCTCCGGATTTAGAGCCCCCTTTGGTGCATGACACCTTAGGGCCGAATAAGTCTCCGGATTCGGAGCCCCCTTTAGTGCATGACACCTTAGGGCCGAACAAGTCTCTGGATTCGGAGCCCCCTTTGGTGCATGACACCTTAGGGCTGAACAAGTCTCCGGATTCGGAGCCCCCTCTGGTGCATGACACCTTAAGGCCGAATAAGTCTCCGAATTCGGAGCCCATTTTAATCAACTAACTAAGCCGGAATCACTAATATGGTTCCCCGGACAAGGGATGCCTTAGTCGGCCCACGAGTACGACCCATTCCGGTTAAACTCGCATCCCGCCTAAGGCAAGGGCCGATCCCTGAGTACAGGAAAATTATTTAAGCTACACAAAAGTTCCAATAGCAAACTTCCCGATAGCAAACTAATAGCAAACTACTAAACCATACGAAATGACTTGCTTAACCATTAAAAGTTGGGATCAGGAACATTCATCCGGCACAGCTAAACAAAAGATTCTCAGAGTAAGACTCAACTATATGAAATAACACTTTTTATTTGATTAAAAAGTTGTTACATGGACACAATCCGCGTTCGAACATTACAATATCTATCTCTAACTTCTATTCGAACATTACAATATCTATCTCTAACTTCTAAGACAAATCAACCCATCGCTCCAACTCTTGTCATTCGAACAACCATCACGGCTCAAAACGCATCGATCTAACCGCGCCCGAATCGGCATGTCGCCGGGCCTCTGACACCATCGACAATGTCAAGGCCAAGATCCAAGACAAGGGAGGTTAGGGGCAGCGGTCGTTGTGTGTCCTTTCGGGGCAATCTGCTTCAACGACTTGGAGTCTGACATGTTTCCAGTTTCTCCTTTCAGCGGTCCACCTCCTACACCGGAGAATCCTCCGCCGCAAACCAGCTGAGCGCCAAGTTCGGCCGGAATTTGAGCTCCTGCAACTATCATCACCATCTGATGATGAGAACTCTTGATCATCCCACGCAATAGATGCTGGTGAGCCAAATATGTTTGATTACATGAGGCGCCTGCTGCTTTTATTCTCAGTAAGGGCCACGATCTCGAGGCTCAAATCCTGAAGTAATTTTATCAACACTAAACCCCACGAGACAGGCGTCGGTCAACATTCTCCATGACCTAGTTAACCTAACGGTTGGCTAAAATGTGCACAGGTTGCGCAAGGGCAAAAATTATCTAGCCCAATCGACTAGACATCTGGCATTGCCGTAGCCCCTCCGATCCCTGGCTCACGGCTTCTTCAAATTTCAACAACACGCCGCAGTGGCTTTATTCAAAAGTAAACGGCCATTACATGTAGGCCGATCACACCAGCGAATCGGCGCATCGATTTAGCATGCTGAGTATCCAAACATTTATGCAATAAAATTAAACACGCACACACCGAATGCGGGAGACAATTCGATATTTTCAATAAAGCGTCTTTTATTCAAAAAACCAAGAAATTACATAATTGCAAACGCGACCAGCGTTCGAACCTTACAATGATTAAAGTCATACGGCGTCGCCTTCATCCTCACTCTTTTCAACCTCGAAAGCAGAAAACGGAAAGTCCTTACTGTGGTAGAGAGGTGACGCCGAATCGATCCCTGACAAACGAAGAGATTCGGCGACTTGAGATGCCTTGATCCAACCATGCCTAAACCCACGATTTTCACATCAGCAAACCTCTTCGGCAAGCTTCTCCTTGGTCTTTTGGAGTCCAACCAAGCGCCCTTCGTGAAAACCTTTTTCGTAAGACCTCCCCTTTGCGGACTCTAATGCGAACATGCTCGCCGTCTCACGATCGGCAATGGCAGCGCTGATAAGCTGACTGGTGACCCTCTCTTCCACGATTGGATTCCCCTGCCCTTCGGGTTGTACCTAAGCCGCTTTGATCTTTCTTAACTCACGTTCAGCCGCCTCCACACAAGCCTCCAAACTGCGGATATGCTCTTCCTTTTTCTCCATTTCTCGGCGGGCATCGCGCAATCGCATGCCGAATTCATAAGCCGTATAGAGCCCTTTCACCGCCCCATGAATGCCCTCGCGGAACACTTCGTAGTCCTGACGACCAACCATTGACTGCTGAACCTCCGGAGGAAATATTTGTCGAGCAAACTCGACCGCCACGTCTGGATCTCGAACGATCGAGTCCGCTTCCGTCATGGGCTTATTCTTCACAAATACTGCAAAACTTAACGGGCGCGGATTCGCGTCTGATCTCCTTTCGACCTGGGCATGTGACGATCTCCCCTGAGACTGTCTATCCCGTCTGGGCGACCTACTACGACGTCGAGGAGATTGACGCCTCTCCCGGCCCATAGAACTCTTACTCCCAGCACGCACGGGCGCACCACGGTGTTCACCTCGATTCATATCACCGCCAAGCTCAGCCAATGTCTTGGCTTCCCCTTTGCTGTTAAAGAAGAGTTTGCTTGACATTCGCACAATAGATTTTCTCTCAGGAGTTTGAATCAGATACCTACCAAACTCTTAAAAGCTGTACCTTTGATCATTTAACACTCGCAGAGGCAGCACGATCGAGGCAAGTTCATTAACCGCGAAACCCAATCGCCTGACGCCGACTAAGTTAATGGCAGGACAAGCTTTTGGCTCAAGATCTTCAGCCTAAGTGCGTAGTACCCCAGCCGGCTCACGAATGGATTCCTTAGAGCCAGAGTTCTTATCATGAACCCCCTGGGGCAAGGGCAGATTCATTAATCTAAGGGGCCAAGATCAGCAGGCAGTGAAATTCCAAATGGTGATTTTGATGGGATATGTATTGAGTCTCCAGGAACTCAAATATTGACCAATCTTTTCCTCTCTACCTTCAGTGGTTAGCGACATAAGTAAGGAAAAAACTAAAGTTTGGACAAATGATATTGTACGTACGGTTTGTTCAGAAGAGTTCTAGATAAAATCATTCGTGCCACAGTAAAATCATCCGGCTCACGAGTTGACTGGCAAGAGCAGATTTGTCAATCTATTGGCAACAGCAGATTTATCAATCTATTCAGACCAAGTACCCCAGCCGGCTCGCAAATTGATTCAGAGCTAGAATTCTTTTCACGAACCCCCTAGGGCATGGGCAGATTCACAAGTCAGGGTTTTCCCACAGTAAATGCAATTCCATTTTACCAAATGCATTGACAAACACAGAACTCTTTCATTAAAATTAAACCACAGAACTCTTTCATACAAAGTGTGTGGTGGCAGCAAAAATTACAAGGAAAACCACAGAACTCTTTTATACAAAGTGTGTGGTGGCAGCAAAAAATTACAAGGAAATTTTCATCAATAAATTACGCACAGATGCCAACCAATTTATACATGAAAACTACCCTGAACCAACAAAGCACTAAGAAAAACAAAAACAAAAAGACGCCTGCTCAGTAAACGGCTCCCAGATCACTCGTCGGTATCAGACTCAAGGGGCTCAACATCCACCTGCTCATAAGGAATTGGAAAATCCAATGTAACCTCAACGGCAGCAAGGGCTTTAAGCCACCCATGTTTGAACCCGCGATTCTCAAATTTGGACACTTCTTCAACATATTCCGTCAGAGCGGCGCCTCTCCCTGCCTCAAAGGCATCCGATTCGGCTTTCTCGCGGGTTGCCTTAAGCTCCTCTAACTGAGCTTCTGCTTCAGCAAGTGCTTTCTTGCAAAGTTCGAGCGATTCCTCGCTCGCATTTGCCCTACCCTCAGCATCAACACGAAGCTGTTCGGCGACGCGAACCCTCTCTTTTTCCGCTTCGGCTCGCGCGCTCTCCATTTCAGCTCTCATAATTTCAAACTTGGCCCTACTTTTCTGACCCTACACCTCTGTTTGCAAATGGTCAATTCTCCCGAGAGCATCACGCAGGCGCCGACCTAAGTCGGCGATCCTCCCGATCGTCTGCAAAATAATTCGGTATGATTAGACGCCTTTAACAAACAAGAGCGAAATGAAGGTGACCTACCAGGAGTGCCGATTGAGTAGTTAGGGCAACGGCCATAATATCAGGCACGGCACCGGAGGATTTGTTGTCAGCCAGCAGAGAAATTGAAACCGCCAGGCTCAGAGCCACGGCTGGATCCTCGATGGCCGAAGCGTCGGATAAAATCGGCACATCCCTGATCTTCAGCTGAATAACGAACAGAGCGACCACGCCCGGTTCGTCAAGCCGAGGCCGTTTGCTACCAGGGCCAGCTTCTGAACTCGCTTCTCCCTCGGCACCACGCTTTTGGCCTTGCTCCGAAATCAGCTGTTCCCCATCGGCCTGTTCTCCACCCTCTTTTCCCGTGTCGAACACAGCAACCTCAACCGTCCCCTCAAAAACGGGTACGAAGGGCTTGATCAAGCTTGGATCTGATGCGGCGCATTCAGCCTTCTTTCGGGCGGCCATCCGCTCGGCATTTCTTTTACGCGCCATCCGCGTTAGGCTTTCCTTCGCCATACCCTCAAAGAAGTCGCCGGGTAGATCCCCCAAATTTGCAAAAATATCTCTAGAAGAGAAATCTATTCGTCCTGAGGCGGATGGCTCAGTGGCCTCAAATGCCGAGCGTACGGCCTCGTCGCCCTCTACAACCCCCTCAGTAGACTCCCCAGCCGGATCGGCAATCATCTCTACAACCGGCTCGGCGTCTTCCCCGGAATCAGAAGCTACGAGACCAATCTGCCTAAGGTTTTTGAAGCTGGGGAAGATAAGGGCCGAGAGCTGTTGATCGCCGGATGGAATCGGAATGTTATCTGCAGCCGAAAAAGTAGTATAAGTGGGTTCGTACCGAAGGAGAATATGGGCGGCCCTCCCTTGCTTTTGTACGTTTGGGCGGCTGAAATATGCGAGTGCAGTCTTGATTTCTCCAAGAACTACGTCGTCAACCGAAGTCAAAATTTTCTTCAACCTATTACCTGCAGAAGATAAAAAGCGATTTAGGGAAAAGAGCCGAATAAGAGATAGACCAACAAACATAAGACATTGCGTGGCAACCTGGGTCACCCTTGTCTCTGGGAATAGGGTCCAGGTGATCCTCCCCTTCAGTGAACTCCCAGTTGCCTCGGACGTTGACCATCACGTCGTCAACCCGCTTACCAGAGCTGGCAAGCATAGTCACCAAGTGATGGTCAGTATCTCTGGCCCTGAGAAAATATCGCCCCAGCCGACCGGAGGATTTGGCTAAGGCGTAACAATGCCGAATGGCCGGAATCCCAAGATTAATCCTAAGGCGTTGATTCAACTCTACAACCCCCATGATGATTCGAAAGAAATTTACATTGGGTTGAGAAGGAATCAAACTCCAATAGCGGAGAACGGCCCTAAGAAGTGGGTGTAGGGGGAAACGAACCCCACCATCCGCAATGACTAAAAGAGGGAATACGATCGTGTTTTGATCTTCTCTCTCCATGTCGAGAGCGTTGTCCGTTACAAGGGATAGATGGACGTTGTCAGGAATAGAAAAATGTTGCCGGAAACCGAAGATACGATCCTCAGAAAGGAGGTCTTTCAAATGTTTGGCCATCTTAGCAGATGAGACAAGGGAAGACGGGAAGAAGTTGCAGAAAACGTGAGTCGCGGAGGGATATGCACTGGCGATCCAAAAGTCTCAGAAAATCGACGAAATGTGAATTCGAAAGGACCAAAGTTTCAAATCGCAATAAATGCTGAGATACACATGAATAGAGCGGGAAAGCGTAATGATGAGCAAAAAAGGCGTGCGCCTCCTGACATATATTGGGGCACGCGAAGCCGCCTGGCGCTAAACTTCTCAAATTCTGAACCGAACACGCCGATTAACTGCCGTCAACAGGGAGTTCGGAGGGCAATTGTGGTAGCCGAATAATCAGAGAAGATAAAGGAGGTATATTTCCGAAGCTTGGCGCTAGCCGGCAGATATCCCGCAAGGATAAGGGGCCGAATAGGATGAAAAGGCCGAATAGGGTAGGATCCCTATAGCCGAATAGTGGAAAGGATAATGATTGAAAAAGTAGGCCCTGGCCCCGAGGATCAGAAGAAACGAGTATAAATATAATGGCAATGGACTAGAAAAGGTATGTAAGAATCACTTTTAAAAACTTAGTGAACAAGCTTTCTTGAGAAAAGGAACTGACTTGTCCGTCGGAGTGCTAATTCCGGCACCCCCGACCGGAGTATTTGTATCTTTGCAGGTGACTAGCTGAGGATCATTGGCGTCTTCCAAGATCTGAAGAGTATTTCCAAACCACTTCCCCACATGTACCATGACCTTAGCCGACAATTTTGGTGGAGGGTTCTGAAGTGGGATGTGGCCTCTTTTGTTTCCAAGTGTTTAACTTGTCAACAAGTCAAGGTAGAACATCACGACCAGCTGAGTTATTGCAACCCTTGCCTATCGCGGTATTAAAGTGGGAATGTATCACTATGGACTTTGTTTCGAGCCTCCCTAGAACACAAAAGGGTAATGACACAGTTTGGGTGGTGGTGGATCGATTAACTAAGTCAGCTCATTTTCTCGCTATATGTATGAAGGACTCAGTTGATTACTTGGTAGAACTTTATGTTAAAGAGATTATCTAGTTTCATGGAGTTCTGGTAAGTATTGTCTCGAATCGAGACCCTTGTTTTATTGTATGGTTGTGGCAAAGCCTACAAACTGTTATGTGCACTCAGTTAACTTTTACCACCTCTTACCACCCACAAACCGATGGACTGTCCGAGCGCACTATCCAAATCTTAGAAGATATGTTGAGAGCTTGTGTACTAGATTTTAAAGGTTCTTGGGAGAGACACCTACCTTTAGTGGAATTTGCCTACAATAATAGTTATCAAGCTAGCATTGGGATGGCTCCTTTTGAAACTTTGCATGGGTGACCATGTAGGTCACCGATGTGTTGGACTAAGGTGGGAGATTCACCTATGCTTGGACCGAAATTGGTTCATGAGACCACTAAAAAAATAGCTCTCATTCAGAAACGGTAAGTAACGGCTCAGAGTCAACAAAAGAACTATGCAGACCGGAGGAGAAGACCCCTATCTTTTGGTGTGGATGATCATGTATTTTTGAAGATATCGCCAAGAAAATGTTTAATGAGGTTTGGTTGAAGTGGAAAATTGTCACCTAGATTCATTGGCCCCTTTGACATTATAGAACGGGTGGAAGAGGTAGCTTATTGCCTTGCATTGCCACCGCAATTATCTGGAGTGCACGATGTGTTTCATGTTTCCATGCTTCGCAAGTATGAACCTGATCCTTCCCACGTCTTGGATTAGACAAATGTATAGGTGGATTATAACGCTTTATATGAAGAGAGACCGATGAAGATCTTAGACACTCAGGTACAAATTTTGAGAGGCAAAGTCATTCCTTTAGTTAAAGTGTTATGGCATCACCATGGGGTGGAAGAGACCACTTAGGAACGAGAAACTGAAGTTCATGAGAAATACTTTGATTTATTCAATGACATGTAAACTTACTTGTATTTTAATCTTACATCATTGTAGGGGGAGGTTGTAAAAGGCAGATAAAGGAAAGAAATCTAAATTTCTATGCTATTGTTTGAAGTTAACTTTGATTTTGTTTTGGTTTAAGAAGTGGTGATGATTGAAACTATTGTTATTGTGATATTCATTTTTCTTAGGAATTGTTGGAGTTGTTTTGGCAGGAACTATGAAATTTTGGGGACGAAATTCCTTAAGGGAGGTAGGCTGTAATAGTTGTTTTTGCTTAAGCATTCATTTAGTCACTCAAGCGGAGATTTGCAGCTCCCAGTATCTCACATGTTTGTAGGCGAGACCGCTCAAGCGAAGGAATGGTCACTCGAGCATAAAATGCGAGCTCCCAGTATTTTCACTGCAGCTCTATAAAACTTCTGAGACCTTGCATTCACCGCTCGAGCTGTGGAAAGTTCGCTCGAGTGGTCTGGTTGGGGCAGTAGATTATATTGCAATCCAAAAACTTTTCTAACTTATTTCTCTCACACTCCTTCTCTCTCTAACAACCCTCTTTCCAAAACCCTAGCTAGAACACACTAGATTTCATCTAGTAAGAGCAAGAATCGATCTTTGGGCCTTCATTAAAGTTGTTATCCTCGTCAAGAGCTACGTTTTGAACCGATTAGATTATGGTATTTCAGAAGCTCATCACGTGGACCTTCATCTCTTTTCATGCAACCTTGAGGTAGGAATACCTTTACCCTAGCATATTTATATTTTGGCTTAAATATGTAAGAATCTTAAGGTGTGTGGAACTATTGAGATGGATGTGGTATTTATATATATATATGTATATATATGGGCTTTGTGTTGATGAAGTGTTTGTGTGAAATTGATGGTGGATTGTGGAATCAATTATGAAATAATGAGTAAATATACTTGAATCAAGGAAAATAAATAGTTGAAAGGAAAAGCCTCAAATTTTCATATGTAACCCTAAGGGTCGTTTTTTTTGTTTTATTTTTTTTTTATTTTGACTTAATGGTTATGGATAATTAAAATTGGGGAGTCCTTGTGATTATTTGTGTTATGTTTAACATGTTAATGTTTTGGAATGTGTTTGAGGTGCCCAGTTGCCCGGTTCATGTGAGGGCGACGAATGTGGAGATGTTGCGAGGTGTCCGTTGGCTAGTTCGTGTGAGGACAACGAAAGTGGAAGGTTTGAGGTATCCACTAGCCATCTGTGTAACGACGGGAAAATGTGGAGATTGAATGGTGAATTGTGTGTTGTGTAATAATTTCTAAACCAATGGAAATTCATGGGCATTAATAAAGGTCATGCATATTTAAACCAAATGTTTATATACTTTGCTAAAGTTATTTTCTACTGGGCAATTACTCATTCCTATTTACTAATATTTCAAGAATTAAAGAGCCCCACAATTGTCAATGAAGAAGAAGAAAACGACTACCTCTTTTCAAAAATCTAAATTTTGTGAACTTGAAGTTGTAACTTCTTTTCTACTTTTATTTTGAATTTTGAATTTTTGTATTAAATGTCACAATGTAATTAGTAACTTAGAGGACAATGTAATTGTTTTGTAATCTTCTCTAGCTCACTGAATCAAGATAAGTATTTTGTAATTTTGTGAACAAAATCTGCAGTTCAACGAGAAAGATGAACATTTGCATAGGGTTATGTCATGTGTTTATGTGGAGAATGCTCTTTTAATTGTTTATTGGGAATTATATGTGTGGGGTGTTACACGTGTTGATGAGTTAATCTTGATTATCAAATGTTAATTATATGGGGATGTTACGTGTTAAATAATTGGCAACATAGGCTCGAGTAAGGAAATTTGATACAATTTGAAAGGAAAAAAAAAAAAAAAGAAGCTTACCTTGGCTACGAACGATATCTTCGGCGCTAGAATCGAAATCCCTAATTATAGAAGAGAGCATAGAAGAGAGGCCCTTGGCCATTGAAGAAGAAGAAGAAGAAGAAGAAGAAGCAAAATTGTGCAATAAGAAGTCAATTATATGCAAATAAATTTAATTTACCGAAAAGGTAAATCATAGAGGTCCTCTTCATTTGAGAAACTTTTTTTTTTCTTTTCTCCACTATGGGAGAGAGAGTGTGATCGACGGGGCTTTTTAGTAGGTTTTTGTCTTGACTTTTATGATTTTGGGAGATAATGATTTTTAGGGGTATGGGGTGTGCATTTTAGCATGTGTGAAATTTTTGTAAAGATAATTTTGATATAATTTTGGGAGAAGAAATAAATTTTAAGAAATTTAAAATTTATAAATAAAGGTCTAAAGAAATAGAGTTCCAAAATAATAAATATGATACTAATAACATCACTCTTATTTTTTTTACACTCATTAGGATTTACTTTTTCATAGATTAAGGGGAAAGAAAAATAAGATCACCCACAATGCCCCCATATGTTTACTGAATTCATAACCTCTATTATAAGAATTGAAGAAGATACCAAAATCACACAAGGATTATTCCTTCAAATGGATGGATATGATCAAATGAAATAATAATTTAGGGGTTAAACATGGATGGCATAATTTACATCTGATGAGGTTATTTGTTATAATTTATTTGTGCTAGTAATAATGTTTTGGTAAATTATAAATATATTATCTGAGATTTGTTTAAAATACAGATTGGTTTTGTGATTCTACATCTCACTCTCTCAAGTTTTTAATTAAATAACAAATGCTCTATTTTATTAAAAAATTATTAAGTTAATTAATTATTGGGGAATTGACCAATAAATCTCATATTTTGGTCTTCTAATCCGTATGGTCCCAAATGTTTTCTTGTTAACCGGATAGTCATTCTGGCTGGTTGTTTACCAATTTGCCATTAGGCAAAACATTGTCTGTAGTTGTTAATTTAATTGTGAGAATAACGGTGCGTGTGTTTCACGTTATTGGAAAAAGCGTAGTAATAATCTTTTAGTAATTTGCATCATATGCGAAGTTGCTATATGTGTGTGGTCATGATGTGGGTGTGTGATTGGTTGTTGTGTAAAGTGTGAAGTTACTTAATGGAACCCATGTTAACCTGTTTGCCCTTATCCCTTTAGACCCAACACATGCAATTGTACCCATTTGTAAAGTAGGTCGTTCCTACCCGATTCGCACGAGAACATATTGGGTGGTAGGGTGTTTGTGTGCCACGTTGTTCGAAAAGTGCACTAAAAACTTTTTAAAATTTGGTTGTTTTTAACATGCGCAGTGTGGGACGTGAATTCTTTACTAATCGTGTTTTTTGCACGTGAAGTGAAGACATGCATTAATTTAATCAAATCAGATCTGCCACATTGGAGTGTCACATGTCACATTTAGGAAAAGTACACTAAGGAGTTTTTAATTTTTTTTTAAAGTGTTACAACATATCCGCCACATTATCATATTTGAAAAGAATATAATAAGAAATTTTTTTTTGAAGTGTCACATCATATCTATAACGTTGTTACATTTGGAAAAAAATACCCTTAGGATAAGTAAAAATTTTAGAGTGTCATATCATATCTACCACGTTGTCACATTTGAAAAAGTACACTAAAGAATTTTTAATTTTTTTGGAGTGTCCCATCATTGAAGTGTCACATTAATACATGTCACATTAGAATATCACACTATACCTGTCACATATTTCAAAAAGAATCAACAAATTTGGAAAAGTTATATGACGGTTACAGTTCATATGCGACATTGACTGAATGATAACAATACAATAGCATGGAAAAGGAATTCATCTGCATAAGAGAAATACATTTAAAAAAGAAAAAAAAGAAAAAAAAAAAAGGACTAATGATAAAAGGTACAAACACACAGAGTAAGTGTTGGTGTGTGAACATAAATTGACGTCAACGTCCACCCTGTAAACAACCCACCATTGCAACCATGTTTTTCCACGCATAAACCTGGGGTTTATGTTCACATAATAATCCATAAACAGCAACAAAAACTCCCAACAAAACAGCCGTCTCTTTTTACGTCGTCTGCAAAAGGCTACTTGCCCACGTCGTTAACGAAGAGAAATTCAAAACCTTAATTCCTCCTCCCCCTGAATCCTACTGAGGCTATATTTGTCTAAGCAACCCACACCCACATTTGAAAAAGGACTTTGTACACTTTCCACCTAAAAAAGATTCCTCAATCAATCATTTAAAACATAGGACCAAATAGTATAACAGTTCACAAAATAGGACTTTTCAATAAATTCTCCTTAATTATTTTTGATAACGCCATAAATATATTTAAATTAATAATTCATATAATTTTATTATTTTATAAGAAAATATTTGAGAATTTTATTTTTTATAAATTCTGTTAAATTAAAAATATTTGAGAAAATAAGGTAATTGCAATTCCAAACCTATAGGTGTAATTCTGATTTTTTTTAGTTCTACAAACCTGTGCAAGACTGTTTAATAAGTTGATTTTTAAATAAGGTTATTTTTAAATAAGGTTATTCTTAAAAGCTAGTGAAAAATACTTTTACCCTGTGTTTGGATTGAGTGATTTGGAGAGAAAAGAAAAGAAATAGAGAGAAATGTATTTCTCTTCCTTGTTTGGTTATCTTAAGTGGAGAGAAATGGGGAGAAATAGAGAGAAATGGAGAGAAACTCATTTCTCTCATAACCCTTATTTTCAATCTTCCCAAAAGTGGAGAGATTGGGAGAGAAAAGAACCCACAAATGTTTATATTTTCATAATACCAATTTTACCCCTATAAAAATAAAAGAAATAAAATGATTGAAAATATAAAAAGGTTATTTTGGTAATATAACACAAAATAATTTCTTTTCTTTTCTCTTAATGAAATCTAACCAAACAAGAATGAAAGAAATCACAATCATTTCTTTTCTTTTATTTCTTACTTATCCAAACAAAAAGGAGAGAAATTATAATCATTTCTTTTCTTTTCTTTTCTCTTATTACTTAAGTAATCATTTCTTTTCTTTTCTCTTATTACTTAAGTAATCCGAGTGATTTATTTAGATTATCTTTTTTATCATTTAATAAGATTCCAGAATAAATAAATAAATAAAAGAGGTCTTTTTTTATATTATTTTCGAATGCGACTGAGGGAGGTCCAACTGATCATTTCTACGTTTACCAACTTGGGACATTGGTGATTAGTCTCCCCTCTCTCTCTCTCTCTCTCTCTCTCTCTCAAAAACCAGTGTGACTGGTGAAATTTGGTTGGGTGAGGGCTCTATACCTGCGGTGAAATTTGCTTCCAGTGTGTACGCTTTTTCTGATCTTCCTCTTCATATTCCAGACCAAGCAAGGTAACTCAACTTGAAAACAGAGCTTTCATTTACTTTCTCACCTCCATATCCCTTTTATTCCTGCTGTACTGTTTTGCTTTCATTCTTGCCGTCTCCTTTTGATTCTTGTACTCCCTTTGCTTCTTTGCTTTCATTCTTGTTGTTTTTTTTGGCTTTTTCATCGTGTGTTTCCTTTTAATTTCTTAAGAAAAAAAAAAAGGTCCAGAAAAAAAGCCCTTTTGATTCTTGTACTGTCTTTGCTTCTTTGCTTTCAGTCTTGCTGTCTCTTTTTGATTCTTGTACTGTCTTTGCTTTCGTTCTTCTTGTTTTTTGGGCTTTTTCATCTTGTGTTTCCTTAGAATTTCTTAAGAAAAAAAAAAAAAAAAAAGTCAAGAAAAAAGCCCAAAAATTAAAAAGAGAAAAAAGTGAGAAATGGCTGAAGGAGTTGGTTTCTCCTTTTTGGGGAAAGCTCTGGGGGGAATTGGAGAGTACTTGGTTGCTCCGATCGGCAGACAGTTTGGTTATCTGTTTTGCTTCAACACCAACATTCAAAATCTTGAGACTCAATTGGACAGCCTAAAAGTGACGAGAGAAGGGGTTCAACTAGGGGTGGATGAGACACGCAACAATGTCAGAACCGTTGGACCTCATCTTGAGGCATGGCTTACTAAAGCACATGACAACACAGCAGAGGCAGAGACAATTATTAAAGACAAGGCCCAAGTTCAAAAGGGGTGTTTCAATGGGTGGTGTCCAAATCTCAAGTTGCGTTACTCACTGGGCAGGAAAGCCGTGAAGAAGACTCAGGAACTTGCTCTTCTCCGTGCTGAGGGTAGCAACTACATTCAGTCGTCCTACAATCCACCACCACCAAGCATAGAACCTATACCTACAACAACAGAATTCCAGGGGTTTGATTCTCGAATTCTGGTCATGAACGAGATCATTGAGGCTTTGAAAGATGATGGGATCCACTTGATTGGGATATGCGGGATGGGCGGAATGGGCAAGACAACAATGGCAAAAGAAGTTGCAAAAAGAACCAAAAATTTCTTCAATGAATTTGCAATAGCAACTGTCAGCCAAGAGCCAGACTTAAAACAGGTTCAAAGTCATATTGCAGAAATGTTGGGTTTACAACTCAACATGGAGAACCCAACAGTACGATCAAGTCGGCTACGTGAGAGACTTCTACAGAATGATAAGAAAATTCTAGTCATATTGGATGACGTTTGGAAAGAATTTAATTTAGAGGACTACGGATTTCCTTTGGAAGGAGGCAGCAACAATAGTTGTAAGATCCTTTTCACTTCACGAAATCGAAATATGTGGATAGGAATACGAAATAAAAAGTATATCCAACTTGAAGTCCTAGTGGGTGAAGAACCATGGCGTCTCTTTAGAGAGAAGGTAGGCGATTGTGCTGACAACCTTGATCTGCTACCACTTGCAATAGATATTGTAAATGAATGTGGAGGTTTACCACTTGCCCTCGTAACTATGGGAAGTACACTTATGAATGAACACAACCAATATCATTGGAAAGATGCACTTCGACAACTAAGAACCCCTTGTTCAGAAAGTTTGTTGTCAGGAGTGCCTGCAGAAGTGTATCAAGCTCTATATTTTAGTTACAATTTTCTAAAAGATGACACAGCGAAGAAGTTGTTTCTGCTTTGTTGCTTGTATCCAGAGGACTACAATATTTCTATTGAATATTTGGTTAGATATGGAATCGGATTGCAGTGGTTTGAAGGCATCGACAAAGTGGATGAAGTAAGAGGTCGAGTGAATGTCTTAGTTGATCAACTCAAAAGTTGTTATTTACTGTTGGATGGTGATGAGGGGGAGGAAATAAAAATGCACGATGTAGTGCGTGATGTCGCCATATCAATTGCAGCTAAAGATAAGCATGGTTTTATGATAATCCATGGTGCCAAATCGAGAGAGTGGCCAAAGAAGGCGACATATGAGCTTAACACTTCCATTTCGGTGATATCAAATGAAATTGTAGACTTTCCAGGAGGATTGAAATGCTCAAAACTTGAGTTTTTACTAATAAAATGTTGGAATAGTTCGCTAAAAATACCAAGCAATTTTTTTGAGGGCATGGGAGAACTCAAAGTTTTGGACCTGGAAATCACGAAAGACATCTCATTATTGCCGTCGTCACAGCAATTCTTGGGCAACCTGTTGACATTGCATCTTGATTACAATCCGAAGTTCAGGAATATATCTGTAATTGGAAAGCTATTGAATCTGGAAATCCTCAGCATTCGTCGATCCAAAATTGAGGAGTTACCTGAGGAAATAGGAGGACTGGTTAATTTGAAGTTGTTAGATCTGACAGCATGTTTGAAACTTAAAAGAATAGCACCTGGTGTCATATCAGCCCTAGTCCAATTACAAGAGTTGTACATGCGTAGCTGCGAAATCATTTGGGAACGAGAAGGCAAGGAAGGAGGAGAAAATGCGAGCTTAAGAGAGTTTGAATCCTTGTCCAATTTGAATACTTTGGAGATTAATATAAAAGATGTCGTGTGTTTGCCAAGAATCCCATTGTTTAGCAAATTGACAAAATACTCAATTTTTATAGGTTATGGTGGCCACATCTTTTCTGCTAAAGAAGACAGAACAAGGCTCCGAAAGCTTTTTAGTCTCAGACTTCCTGACACGTGTACTATCCCGTTAGAATGCGGTGTGATCAATTCGTTGTTAAGGAGTACTGCACTTCTAAAATTAAGGGGGAAGGGTTTGAAGGATGCAGTGCAAGAGTTGTTTCGAGAGGGAGTTGAAGGACTCCGACACTTGAAGGACCTAGTAATTGATGATTGTGCTACACCAGAATGTTTTGTCAATACAATGGAATGGGTCCCCCGTACAGCTAATGCTATTCCTCCTATTTTTCCTATCTTGGAGAATTTAGAGCTCAATGATTTACCCAATTTAAGAAAGATGTGTCACTGCCAACTTCCAACCGGCTCTTTTGGAAAACTAAAACTTCTTGAAATATGTGGTTGTGATAGAATGGAAGAAGTTATTTGGAAGGAAAAAGTTGAAGACGATGCAACAAACAAGATGGAGTTTCCAGCCTTAGAATTCATTATTTTGTGGGATCTACCAATGCTCATTGGTTTTTGCAGAGGGACTGGCGAGATTGAGTTCCCTCAATTGAAGAAATTGCGTCTTGGGCATCTACCACAACTCAAGTGGCTCTTCCTCAATAGCAGTAATCCGTTTTCAGAGTCAATGGGAAACCACAATGCTACCTTCCTATCTCTTTTCCCCCACAAGGTATGGAAATTTATCGATAGGTTTTTTATAGTTGGAATTAATTCTCATTAAGTCCTATTGAAAATAAGTCTTAATAAAATTGTTATTAAAAATAATTTTTTGTAACGAGTTTTTACATGTCGCTAAAATTGGACAATTAGTGACTTTTTTTTTCATGACTTTTATAAATTGTAGCTAAAACTTACAATTAGTGATATTTTTCGCTGAAAGTTGAAAATTAGTAACTTTTTGTGACAAAATTTTCAAACTATTGCTGAAAATTAATAATTAGTGACATTTTTTTTAGTAATGTTTGATAAAAAAATGCCATTAATTCTCACAGAATCTAATGGATAATAAGTTCACCTATTACGACTTACACGTAAATCTCCCTAAATATATATATATATATGTATTGTACTAGTAATTAGTAAGATAATTATAAATTGGAGTACTTTGCATTTACAAAATTTCAATAGTTTGCACCCTCCAAATTATTTACATTACAAAATTTAAAAAATAGTTTTTAAATTGAGTTTTATCAAATATTGATCTATTTTATTTGTTATATGTATTGTTTATTATATTTCTATATTATTGTATAAAGTTACTTGTATTATTTTATTTGTTTCTATTTGTTACTATTCTTGTTATCTGTTCATGTGTCATATATGTTTTTTTTTTCTTCGTTTATAAATCACATTTTAATTTGTTTATGCATCTTATTTTGCATTTATTTTTGTTTGTTCATTCTCTAGAAATAAGAATATTGTTTGGAAATAAAAATATTATCTATTTCAACATGACATTCTTAAAATAAGTTAATAAAATTTAGGAGTTTTCTTAGGTGTGCAACCCACAAAAGGTGTAAGTGGGTTGCACACCATGTGCCACTTATACAAAAGGTGTAAGTGTAAGGTGTAAGTGTAAGTGTAAGGTGTAAGTGTAAGGTGTAAATGTAAGGTGTAAGGTGTAAGTGAGTTGCACACCATGTGTCACTTTCACAAAAGGTGTAAGGTGTAAGGTATAAAAGGTGTAAGTATAAGGTGTAAGTGTAAAGAATAAGGTGTAAGGTGTAAGTTGCACACCATAACCAAACCCTAAAATTTAATACCCGCTTATTGAAATGGATTATCATTATACTCATAAAAACATACATTTTCAATTATAATTTCTTTTCAAAACTAAACTGCGTAATAAGATGAAAGATGATTTTGCAATAAGTTATTTGATCATATTTATTGAGAAAGATATATATTAAGGTTTTGATGTTGAGTTTAACATAGATATTTTTATATATATTATATATATATAAAAAGGGGCGATTACAACATTTTTAAATAGTTAACTTTACTAGATGAAGACATAGTAATAGTTAATATTTTGTTAAATTAATGCAGACAAGAAATATGTCTAACTATATTTTTATTCTCAATTATGTTAACAAAGAATGTCCGATTAATAGTAATGTTATTTATTTATTGTGCTAGTATAAATCAAAATTTAAAATTTTATAATAATTTTTTGATGAAAGTTACATGTGTTTCCCCCCTCCAAAACTCAAATCCAAGATCTGTCCCTGCCACTCACTCTGTTTAGAAATCAGCTAAGATCTTTAGAAATGGTTTTGTCATTTGGCCATGGATGGAAATTTTACTATTAGAACGTAGCTTATTCTATAGTTGTTTCTTTAATTGAATGACATAATCATTTGTTTCTCTTCTTTCTCTTTTCATAGTCAAGGATTAGTATTTATTTTATTTTATTTTATTTTATTTTTTTGTCCCAATAACCAAATGAAAAAAAGGCAATCATATCTTATTTCATTCATTTAAACATTTTGGTTGTAAAAATTATTGGTCATATATGCAGGCTATAAGAGGAGAGACAGAGATAGAGTGATATTCCATAACAATTCCTACAAATGTTATAACTACCACTGGCAAAAGTTTTATTTTCAGGTTGCATTACCTAGCTTGGAGGAGCTAGAACTCAAGGATCTTGACAATCTGGAAGGGCTGGAACACATTCCAATCTCAGTGGGTTCCTTTTCTAAACGTTTTATATTACTTTTAGTAGTATGGTTGTTAATGCAATTGTTTGGTTTGAAGGTTGCATTCCCTAGCTTGGAGGAATTGGAACTGCATGGATTTCAGAACATGAACGAAATATGGTGCAATCACCTTCAGACCGGCTCGTTCAACAAACTATTTAGCCTGGATGTCTCAGATTGTGGCAGTTTGAGAAATATGTTCTCTCCTTTTATGGCCAGACATCTTGTGCATCTAAAAAGGCTAGTCATAATTAGATGCTCGATGATGGAAGAAGTAGTTGCAAAGGAGGAAGAAGAAGGAGGAAGGACAAACAGAACTCCATTGCCTAAATTGGAGTATTTGGAACTCAAAGATCTACCAGTGCTCAAGAGTTTTTGCCACATTACTCATGATTGGGAATTGCCTTTGGTAGAACACATCACTATCCTTAAATGCCCTAACTTGAAGACCTTCTCTCCTGGAGTCATATGCACCCCAAAGTTGCAACGTGTATTTGTGAAGGACCGAAAGTACGGGCAGTTTATAGGCGTAAAAGAAGAAGACTGGCTATGGATAAGTGACCTTAATCAAACCATACTGCACCTAATTGAAATGGTATGTTGTTTATATGAAAACTTTTGTTTTTCTCTCTTTTTCTTGCATTAAGTGCGTAAGCCACATTTTAATGCCCAAGTATCCAAAACGGAAAACAAGCTCCAGACAATTGAGAAATAAGTATTTTAAAACTATCAAACCATGATTTTTCCAAAAATTAAAATTTTGTTTACTATACTACTAAATTTGCAATTAAAAGAAGTATCAAATTAATATATCTGAAGTACATTTTGCATAAAATTTTCTTCCATTCAATTATAAACATTGAAAGATCGAAAGTTCGTTCTTTCTAAAGTGTGAAAGTTTCTCTTAAGTTGTGTTTGGATCATGGATCTAGGAAGGAATTTTTTTTTTTTTTAAAAAAAAAAAAAGAAGAAGAAGAAGAAAATGTTGGGTGAAATATGAATAACATATAGTTACATGTCACACACTTTTTCCTTTTCTCTTTAAAATCCCTATACAAATCCATCATCCATACATAGTTTTCAAAATTCACAAAATTAGAATTCATTGTATAGGGTTATTTATTCTTGAGCTTTTACTATATCACTTGTGAATTGTGAATATTAGAACTAATATTTTAATTCCTAATTGATGATAGTACACCTCAAGTGGACAATTCACTCTCTTCTGTTTGCTTTCCAACTTATATGCTATCATATATAAGCTATAAGATCTATTTATAATAAAAGCATCTACGTTACATGACTGTGAGTATGAGCCTAGACAAGTACAAGACTTTTTAAATCTTAAATCTTAAGATATTGAGATATATATTCAAAAGTTACGGGGACATGTAACATACACATATCTATATCTATATTCATATTATATAAATTTATTAGATGATATGAGTAAATTATTTAGAAATATTCTTGAAATTAAGATATAAAATATATATATAGGATTTCTGTCTCTCAACCATGTGTGAGTAGGCAAAAAAAATATATATATATACTAGCAAATGTGAGTTTCTTCCTCTTCAAACATCATATAAAAATTAGAGGATACAAGTGTTTAAATTGGATACAGGTGTTGGACATATATCCAACACCCATATTTTTCTCATATCTAATAGACATGAATACTATAGGAGAAATAAAAGGGAGTATCTAACATTGAAAAGGATCACTTGAGACCTTGAGACTTTTCAGTGAATATACAAAATATCATAATAAATCTTAACAACCAAAGTGAGTAAAACATTACAAATAAACAATTGATTTAATAATTAAAGCATACTTCATGTAGGGTGGAGGTTCTTAAGAAAAAAGAAATAAATGGAAGTGGATGATTAACATAAAGTTTTTTTATTATATAATTCTAAACAAATTCAAGGGTTTCGAAAGGAAAATATAAAATACAATACCTAGAAATAAATTTCCTCCACAACTCAGGAATGCTAGTCCAAGATAAGAGTAATATTGGCCCAACAAATTTCTAACTTTCATCAATTTGCAAGAACAATTATGTTCACACACTACTTTTAATCTCTCACACATCCCTTATGAGAGGGAGGGGGGATTCGAGTATAAGAAGCTTAAATTAGGGTGTTGTTAGCCAAAATTGAATTAAGGTCAATCAATAGAAGCCAATCGACAGACAAAATTCAGTTTTTACAAAACAAAACAAATCAAGCTTGTAGTTGAGTTCTATGCCTTAAATTGGTTAAGGGTTTCTTTAGAGGCAATTAAGTAAAGAAGAAATATAGAGAAACAAATGAACTGAATTTGTATTAATCAAATGAAATTGTCACTTGCCACAAATCACATGAACTTAAACAAGAACAAACATTCGAGAAATACATTGATCAACAGAGAAATAGTAACAAGTTATCATTGATCTACTCCTAAAATGATGAGTGACTACTCCTAGATAGAAACTACTCCAAGAATTCATCTTGTGTGAGTTGTGTTGGATATCTTCTTTGAATCTCTCTTGGCTAGGGCTGGGCACAGAACCCACCCACCCGCACAAACCGCCCGACCCTACCCTACCCGCAGCCTTTTGGGCGGTTTCGATATAGGTAGGTGGGCGGGTGCGGGTCAAGGATTTTGCCAAAAATCGGGTTTGGGTCGGGTTGCGGTTCTGACCCTACCCAAACTGCAACCCGCGACCCGCGTTTTATTATTATTTTTTTATATTTATATATATATATTTACAAAATAAACCTTTATTTATTACTTATTATACAACTAGGGCAGGCTCTTATTTGTTTGCTTTGCCCAGCTCGTCTATTTCTCTCATCTCCCCCTTTTTCATTACTTTATTTTCCTTCCTTAGCTAGCAGCAGCCGCTAACCCTAGTAGCAGCACAGCAGCGGCGGCGAGGCGAGACGCCGGCGATCGGCAGCAACAAATCAACCAGCGATTCGATCAAAACAGCCCTATTCACCTCGTGTTCGGGGCTCTCGCGGCCATAGTCGTAGTTCTGGAGCTAAGCAAGAACAACAAAGATCGGATCAACACATCTTAGGCTTTCAATTCCTTCAAGAACAATTACCTTCTCGTATACTCTTTCATGATGGGTAATTCCGATCTAAACCTTTCAATTGTGTATGCATTATATGTATTTCAACTACACTTGTCGTAATTCTTTGATTATCTCTTGTTATATGACTTGATCCGATCTGAATTTTTTTCAGATCTAAGTTTTGAGTTTTGTTTGTCTTAGGGCTTATGGATTTTTTTTAATGTGGTTGAAACACCGGATCTGGATTTTAGTGTCGCTTAATACTCTGATTGGTTACTGAAAATGTAAAAGCATTTGAGTGAAGTGAGTCTGATGGAGTCAATATGTTATTTGGTGTATTTGATCTGATTGGTTTTATATATTTAAAAAAAAATGAAAATGAAAATGATTTATTTACAAACAGAATTTGTAGCTAATGTCCCTTTTTCAGCATTCTCTTATGATGAATATGTTGTTTGTTTTCTTTGACCTGACTGGTTTTATATGAGGAACATGAAAATGATTTACAATTTGTATAGAATTTTTACCTAATTTCACTTTTTCAGCAATTCTCTGTTAATTTGTTCACAAAAAGTAGCCCAACATGTCAAACTTGTTCAAATTAATATCATAACTAAGCCCAATTAAAAAAAAGCCCAAACCGCAAACCGAACCGCACCCGCCCGCACAACCAACTGACTCACCCGCACAAACCGCGAACCGCACCGTGGGCAGTTGCAGGTCTATTTTCTTCAACCTGCACGTGTGCGGGTCGGGTCAGTTTTGACCCGCACCCGGCCAAAACCGACCCGCGATCAGCCCGACTCTTGGCTTATTTATAGGCTCAACCACATGAGAGAGAGTGAGAGAGAAAGAGAGAGAGACGGGTAATCTAAACTCAGGATTTCCTTAATAGGCTATGATTTTCTCAAAGGCCTGATTTCCTCAACATCATCCATGTCTCATGTTTGAGCACTTTCCTAATTCCTCCATATTCTTCACAAATCTAGCAACCAAATTAATAATAACAATAATAATAAAATTGATAAAGGTAATAAAATATTGCCATAATCACTTAAAAAGATAATTTATGGTATAAATCGACAAGCCACAATAAGATTAGATTTGACCACAATCAATAGGCCATAATCGATAGAAAAATAAATTATGGTGTCAACAATGCCCTTTCATTTAAGATAAAAGTAAATTTTACCTTAAATGATATAAAAGAAAAATTCTGGGCCAACCCAGAATATTGGCTAATACTAATTAGCCATGTAAAGACGAGGACCACTGTCAATTGTGTTGGGCTTCTGCTCCATGTAAGGAGCAGTGTACATGGAAGCCATTGGAAGTCAAAGAAAGCTGCAAAATGAAGAAAAGAATGCAACTGCAGATTTGAGCCGGAGATCTTTAGTCGAGCTATCCTATTATAGGGTAATTGTGTTGGTGGCTTCCATCAATGTTGTTAGTGGCTCGTTAATGGCTAGTCGATGGGCAAGCTTTGACTTTAGGCTTTCCAATTTGTGTATAAATAGAGGTAGAGAGAGAAGACAAGTGAGTGGGGAAACCAAAAGAGAAAAATGAGAGACTAAGATAGGTTGGTCCTCTATGTGAAAGAGGGTGCTCCCTTAGTGTGAGAGGGTGAATTGAGTGTAATTTGAGTGAGGATAAGTGTTCCTTTCTCCTCCATTGTAATCTTTGTATCCTTTCCATCTATAGTGAAATTTGGTTACTCTCCCATGGACGTAGGCATTGAGCCAAACCACATTAAATTTGTTTATCTTCTTTATGTGTGTGGGTTGTTTGGTGCATGAATGTATACTCTAGATGTAGGCAAGGTCTAAGGTCAAGGGTTCAAAACAGCCAGGCTGCGTTCTGGAAAATATTTTTTTGTGAAGGATGACACAGCGTTGACATAGCAGATGACGTAAGCATATCCGATCCAGGAGGGACCCAATGCAGATCCGACCCAAATAACGTCAGCTAGATACAGTATAGAAGAGACCCGATCCAAATCTAGCCCAAGAAGGGTCCATGGGTGATGATGTCAGCATGACGTAAAGATGACATCATCACTAACACAGTAGGCTGAAGCAATGCTAATGCGAAGATGATGTCAGCAGAAGAAATATTCCAAGAGAAAATCGAATTTTCCCTGGTGGTTCTAGAAATTGCAAGACGGCCCAATTTTTCCAAAAATTACAATTTTACCCCAAGTTTTGAGTAGTATTTTCAGTGAGGCTCTCGGAAATGCAACGATGGTTAGTCCTAGCTAAATGGACTATTCCGGACATAACCACAGTGTCAAAATGGTGAAATTCTGTACGATTTTTAAAGATTTCCAAAAGTATGAGTTTGTCATCTTCAATAACTAGAAGGAGGTTGTCGGATGTTGTGAAACGCTACGGATTCACTGAAGAGATCAAAATGGCGAGATTCTAATCAGATTGGACAAACAGATGCAAATCGGGAGATAGATCATTGGTGTAACGCCCCCAAAAACACTTACAATAAATCCAACCACGAATGCTATAACATTTGATATAAATGAGACAATGATCTTCCATTCATCAGAGTTTAATTACAAAAGGCTGACACATGCGATAAACATTCATAAATGACCTATCCTGAATCTACAACATGTGTCACTCATAATCAAAAGATGAAAGATTAACATGTAATTAAGTGCCTTAACGACTTACATCTTTCCAAGTCACTGCTTGATTACAACAAAAGAGAGTCTAACTCACTACAATTTAAGCTATATAAAACAAAATACAACAAAAGTGAAGCCTTTGCTCCAAGCCCCTTCGAGTTACTACCTTGACGGAGGCATCTCACCAACACCTGGAATGCTTTTTCCCAATAGAGTGAGCCCACAGCCCAGTAGAAACAATCTCACACAACATATGAATATTAACAAGGTTATAAGTATGATGCCAATGTTTCAATGTTCAATGATAAGAATCATTTGTAACCCTCTTTTCAAAACCATGCCATGACAAGTATTATGCCACAATTCATATCATATTAACACCTTTCATATCATTTCATACCTCCTCAATTCATGAGTCATATTCATTATTATTCAAACAATCCAACTGGAATTACAACTTATTTGTTTCCTTATCACACAACCATTACAAATACACACTTCAATTTGCGATTTTACGAAAATTTCATCCGCGGGATTGGCATCCATGTATGCGTGCAGTCCGCTTGAGCGCAAGAGTTGACGCTCGAGCATCAGACATAATAAATCGTTCCACTCGAGCGCAAGAAATGCCACTTGAGCGCCAAGACACAATGAAAGAGACACTCACCGCTTGAGTGCAAGAAATGATGCTCAAGCGCAGAAAACACACATTCAGTAGTTTTGCAGACAGCAGGCTAATGCTCGAGCGCAAGAAAGGCCACTCGAGCGCCCCATTCGCTAGAGTGTAGGAAACGCCGCTCGAGCGTAAAAAACACTCTCCTAGTAGTTTTGCAGACCTGCAAAGTACTGAGAGTTTGCAAAGTCCAATTGAGCGCAAGAAGTGCTGCTCGAGCCGAGGAACAAAATTTTTGGGCAACAAAGTTTGGAAAAACAAGCAACCAACCTGTCCCAAACACTGCCGCAACAACTCGATAACCAAAATAGAGAGAAAACAAGCAAAACACGATATGAATAACCATTCAAAACCATAAAACCCGGGTCCAGGATACAACATGTGCCCGGGTCAAAACTGAAATCGCTATAATTTGAGACCAAAGGAGATCATGCTTGATCAAGTGGTGGATCAAGGGAGATCATGATTGGTCTGAGATGATCAAAGGATTGTACATGATTATCTTAGGATCAATAATGTCTAGAAAAGTTCTGTCAAAAAGGCACCTCTACTGTCTAAGGAGACTAGTTCTTAAGTAGGACCAATTGTGACCCCATCAGTTTTTCTTGGAAACTTTCCTGGTTATTGAGTCCGGGTGATTAGGAGATCTGGTTCAATCGGGAGAAGATCACTTCATCGGTAGACAGATGATTGGCAACCGATACAAGCTTAGAGGAATGTTGTGGTAGTTGGAGCTACTATCAAACAAGAATACAAGTAGCACTAGTGGTATGTGAATGTGGAAGAGCAACAGCTGCAGACGTGCAGACACAAGGCGCAGAGCACATAGCTACGAGCATAGATGGGTATGTAGGAGTATCGTACAAGGTGCAGATAAACAACAGTGCAAGAGTATGCAACAAAGTCGTATAGAGGTGCAGTGTGTACGATTTTGGGCTGGAAGTAACAACCAGTTCACAAAAGAAAGCTCCAGATAGAGAAATTAAGATGGATAAGACACGGCAGTGTGCACCCAGTGAGAGGCAGATCTCTTGGTTTGTCTTGAATTTGGTTCATGGCAATGAAGTAACGACGGGCATCTAGAGAGTTTGGGTGGTGTCACCTCAATAGGGAAACCATATGTATTCTATTAGATGATGCAAGTACCTGGTGATAGAAGTAGAAGCCATGCAGGATTATGTATGGCGGTTGAAGACATTTCAAGTAGGAGGTGTAGTGTCAATCCAAATGCTTGATGGAATGGAGACGTGTTTGTACAATGGCATTGTATCACCACATATAGGTGATAGGGGTGATAAATCTTGTTCACCAATTGGAAGCCAATTTGAAGACCCTTCAGAGTCAGCAGTTCTCATTTCATTTAGAGACTCTCGGGTCAGTTGTAGAACTTCATAGTTCATTGGGATCTCTCTAGGAGATAGAGAGAACCGGTATTGGCATAGTATACTACGAAGATTTGGCATGTATGATAAGTCCAAAAAGTAGTACTTTATTGGCATTAGCCTCTATGGAGTTAGAGATCCCTCATGGATCATTGTTGAAATACCTGCATATGGTGAAGCTTTGGTGTCCGCATTTGTCAATTTGAAAGAGAAGTTGTGGCAATCTACTTTAGATCTTGGTGGAGCTTTGGCGTTCTTTTTTACAATGTCCATTGGAGA
>JAXFYN010000116.1:30528-168496 GCA_036172215.1 Camellia granthamiana | reverse complement strand
AGTAGAGGCTGTAGACGTGCCCGAACGTCCCAGGCCCCGTGCGCTAAATGGCGTGAAATCTGTTTTGTTCATTAGGCTGCTACAGTACGGACTCAATGTCACGGTTCTGAATCTAATCTCGCAAAGTGCAATGCAAGACTGATAAATCACCAAAGAGTCCAAATCCGGCAAATCGTTTTGGAAAACTGATTTTTATAAAGAAGTGCCAAACATGGACTACTTTACCAGATACAGAGTCGCCACCTAAATGTTTTATTTTTGGGAAATTTAGGAAACTCTGACTCGTGCCTAAGGCCATGTGTCCGTCATCACCAAAGTTGCCTCGACTCGGGAACTTGGGTACGAGAGGGGAAGGTCATGCAATGAGCACCCCTGCTCGCCCGATCTAAAGATCAGTTTTTACTAACATGATATCTTGTTTTTGAAAACACATGTGTTCTTATTCCGATTATTAGCTAGAATTACTATGTGATATGCACAACACACAAGTATAGACTAGATCGCCTAAATTGAAACAAAACATTTCATGCTTGTTTGAAAATGGTTTGAAGGTGCTACTTGCAAGTAAGCTAAGACGTGGATTTTGCCACCCTCAAGTGGGCTTAGAAAACAACATGATTTTCCCACCCTCAAGTGGGCTTAAAACTCGCATTTCGATGAATTGTTCCAATTCAAGTAATCCAACCTTCACCCACAGGCATTCAAGTAGTTTAAACACTTAAGTAGTTAGCCTCATGGCAAGCATGCTATCATGGCAACACTCACACTCATGCAAGATGCTAAAGCATAAAAGCTTACCTAGTACTCCGAGCCAAAACAACAGCTAGTTAGTAATCAATGCATGATCCTAGTTCATGTTAAGATGGCTAATGCAAGACATGATGCAACTAGAAATAGGCTCGGCTATTCTAAAATGGCATGCGAAATGTGACAATTGATACATGTATTCAACTTAGTATTGAAATAAAATGCAGTTAGTATGATGCGCCGAGCCCGGTGTATGCAAGGCAAATGAATGGATGCACACATGCAAACATAAAGATGCTAATTGAAACATGCCCTAGAACTAACCACCAAAAGTAGGTAAGTAAAATGGAGAAAAACATGGGGTTGGAAGACATTCATACACGCACGCACATTTATTACAACATATGCCCTCTCGACGGAGGGTCCGAATGAAAGCTAAGCTATGCTAACCTAAGCTACTCATCTAATCTAATTAAACTAATTAAACTATTACAAACCAAATTGAATAAAAAGCAATCTACTTACTAATTACTACAATACTTAATTAATTAACAAGTTAACTAATTAAATTACAAATTGATGCTAACTAACAAGTAAGCATTAAAATAAGCTGCTCCAGCTCTGTTCGAAGAAGAAGAGGATGCATGCTTGGTTACCGCCTCGAAAAGCTCTCTGGTTGCTCTCTTGAGGCACTGTCTGCAGGGTGTCCTTGAGAATTAGCTGCTGGATCTCACCAAAACAGTGCTGAGGAGTGCACCAATGGCTGGCCGGCCATGAAGAGCTCCTGCCGACCAAGAGAAGGCACTGCCGGCCAAGAATGAAGGGCTGCCGGCCAATAATAAGAGGCTGCCGACCACTGGTGTGCTGTGACACCAAGCTGCAGCAGAGCACAAAATAGAGAAAAGTTAGGGTCTCCCAAGGGTACGTACGCACTATGCCACCCCATATCGCCTCAAAACATCAAAGGAGGGGCATAATCAGATCCAAAACCATCAATCACGCATCTCGATACATGATGGCCAAAGATCCAACATGTGCAAATTTTGATAAATGCATGACAAATAAGACACCAAGACCATCTCCTTATCATGAGGAATCAAAGGAAGTGGAGACTAAGGGAGATTGGCTCATTTCATCACTTCAAGTATAAAATGAACCAATCTTCCTCGCGTTCAATACAACATCCAATCGAACGCAATGCAAAACATGCAAACAACATGCTAAACATGGCATGAAATGTACTACTCTAACATGCAAGCCTTCATGCACAACATGTTAAGGGGCCAAGAATGCCAATGCTAGTGAGGAGAATAACACTATAAGCATGCATCACAATGCTCAAACATCCAAACCAGCTCAAAACAGAGTTACACCGTGCCCAAAACAGTGGCAAAACATGTTAAGATAAAAGCTCAAAGGACTATACAAACATGCATGCATATTAGCCCAAGCTTAAGGCACAAAACACAACTCTCCAAAGGCATTGAAAGAGTGAAATATGAAGCACAATGGCATATGTTCTAGCACTGATATGACATGCAAAATGACTTGGAATCATGCAAACAACCCATGTAATGCATGTTGCAAAGCTCAAAGCATCAAAGCTAGTGAAGTGTATTACACTAGGGGCATGCAAGACAATGCTCAAATGGCCAAACCAACCCCAAACAGTCCCTATGCAGGCCAAAATAGTAGCAAAAATGGACTGAGATGATGGCTTGAAAGGCAAGAAAATGAGGCTCATGCAATGGCTCACAAATGGGACATAAAGGTACAACTCTCAAGAGCACTTAAAGAGTGGAAAACATAGAAGTGCAACACCCGTATATGCTCTAAAATATCATTCTAAATGATGCCAAAACATGCAAATACATCAAGTTAAGCATGCAAGACTCCTCAAGACTCAAGGCTAGTCAAAGATTTTACACTACAAGCATGCATGACAAGCATCATTCGACCAAGAAGCCTCAAAATAGAGCTAAAACATGTTAAAACATGAGTGAAAACTTGCTGGAATAGAGTCAAAACATGCTAGAATAGTAGATTAAAGCATCATGCATACAAGGCTAGTAAGCAAGGTTTGCACTACAAGTGTATGAGCCACTCAAGAGACAACCAAACCAACCAAAAACAGAGTTAAGGCAGGTCCTAAAAGTCACAAAAAAGTGCCTGAACTAAGCCTCAAAAGTATAGAGATACATGCTCATTTGATAGGCCAATAGAACAAGCAAACAAAACAAGAAGAGAGGGGATCACCCCCTCTAATTTAAGGCCTCAAAACCACATGCCTACCACTGAAAATCCACTGGATTTAAGTGGCTAAAAGGCCAAATAAAGACTAACTCAAAGGCCTTAAGACATGGCACAAAATAAGGCCAAGCAAGGCACACAAAAGGGTAGAACATCCTCAACACCAAAGAGGCCTTAAAAAACCATCTAAAGCACTTAAGAACAAAACTTTTTCCAGTTGAAAGCAAGGCCTAAAACAATATGCAAGGATGGCCAAAGTGGTATACAAACAAAAGCTTAAATGGGGAAAACACTCACCCTTGAAGCACAACTTCAAAACTAGCAATCTCTAAGGCCAAAAACCAACTTTCAGAGCTCAAACAACACTCCCAAGAACCTCAGCTCAAAGATGGTGGTGTATCACTATTTGTTGTAGTGCAAAAGTGAGAGGAAAATGCACTTTTAAGGCACAAAACAAACACAATATAGAGAGAGAATGAGAAATATATATATATAGAGAGAGATATGTCTTCTCCAAATATCCTGAACCTCTGTAAGGGAGGAGGAGCCTCTCCTTATATAGAGGAAAGCAATGCAAAGCTTGTTAAACAAGCTTGAAAAGGGCTTCATCCCTCCATACACTATGGAGGAGGGATGAGTGAAAACCAGCTGACTCAAAAGATCTGAAGTGAAATCTGCTGAGACAAAGTGTTTTGCCGGCGATGAGTGGTGGCCGGCAGGTTTCATCAATGGCAGGTAGGGACAAAACCATGGCCGGCAGGGCAAAAAGGTGGTCGACAGTGCCTCACAAGAAGCATGCAGAAAGGGCCAACACATGGTCCAAAAAAAGGGCAGAAAGGATACGGGGTTTGGAAAGCTCAAACCTGTGACATTCTGCCGCGAAAGTCGAGTACTCGACGAGCAATCGAACTTGTGGCTGGATGTACCTGCAAGCACAACCAAGTCGTAAGGATGGTCAAAAATGGGGTGTCTACAGAGGCCGATCCTTTGATTGGGCGAGCGGGGGTGCTCATTTCATGACCTTCCCCCCTCCTACCCAAGTTCCCGAGCCGAGGCAACTTTGGTGATGACGGACATGTGGCCTTTGGCATGAATCAGGGTTTCCTAAATTTCCCCAAAAACAAAATATTTAGGTAGCGACTCTATAATCTGGAAAAACAGTCCATTTTCTGTGCTTTTTTATTCAAAATCAATTTTCCAAAATGATTGGCCGGATTTAGACCCTTTGGTGTTTATTAGTTTCACATTGCACTTGTGAGACTAGATTCAGAACCGTGATAGGAGTCCGAACTATAGGACCAATTAGAGCTTCCGAAAGAGGGCGCGAAGAAAGTCGAGCTACACACGTATTGTCTAGAATGCAATCACCCTAGTCTTCGGCAAGTATGGGCCAGATATAGATCATTATCATCCTACCATTCGCCCTCAACGGCCGATAAATAGTTGTCTGGCTCTGCATGTATCACCTTCATATCCTCCACAGGGTGCCGTGAAATTAAAATTTCCCAGCTGTTTTCTATTCTTTCTCATTCAAACTGCATCAATGCTGCTTTCTGTTCAATGTCCACAGTATTCATAGCGCCCACTTTCTGGGCTGGGTTTTCTACACCTGCGCCCTTCGACAGCTTTCCTTTCTCATCAGCCCTTCCGGCTACTACAGCTATCTTTGCTTCTTTTCCCTCTAGTCTCATTCCAGTTTCTTCTTCCTTGTCTGGCTCATCACTCAGCCATCTAATGTTGTCAGTTGATCCATTCAGGTCGAACCACCCAATCTGTACATCTCCATGATCCTGCTCATCAAAGAACTGCAAGTTGTCCAAATCCTCTTCGAGTTCTGCTAGATTATCCAACCCCTTGCTCGGGCCATCTTCCTTGACCACATTGATTTCTACCAAGGTTGGCAGCACCAATTCAGGCTTGATTTGACTAGTTAATACAATATAGCAACTCGGGTCATACACCCTATCAGATGAGTTGTTAGGACACTTTGGCAACGAACTACTACCTTCCTCCAAGGTCGACTCCCCTTCCACTGTAAGTCTCATCACTATAGGCTTGGGTTGAGGTTTAGATGTGTCCATCATGCACAGATCTGCACCTTCTGGAACGAACAGCGTCAGTTTTGGTAAGTGTGAGGGATTAATATATATGTTGGGATCGTAAGAGGGAGTAATATATATGCTGAGAGTGGATTTGTGGTTACGTTTGGTTTCTGAGGTAGAGCAATCACCTTGTTGTCAATGAGATCCTGAATCTCATGATGCAATCGAAAGCACTGGTTGGTGTCATGACCATGTTGTTAGTAAAGTGCACAGTATTTTGCACGGTTATGCTTGGGTGGGGGGGGATCAAGATGTGGGCGAGGTTCTAAGGATTTGAGGCACCCGTTCTTGACTAACACCTTCATGGCTTGAGAGAGGGTCATGTACAGTTAGTTAAAAGTCCTCTGGGATCGGGTAGGGTTGGACAGTGTTTGTGAGCATGTGTTAGCAAAAGGGTTAGTAGTCGTGGTTATGGTGACATCACTTACGTTTGACGGCCTCGCAACTCTGCTACCACTAACAACATTGGAATTGCGAACAAACATCCTTTTTTTCTAGCTCCTTCTCATCTGTAATAAGCCCCTGCTTTATGGCGTCTTCGATTTGCACTCCCATTTCATGAACTTCTGTAAATGTAAATAACGGGGAGCATAATCATAGTTTGCAGTAATTTGCCATGCAGATTTCAAATGACCATCCTGATATGGTCCTTTTCCGAAGGCCTTATGGTCATCATCGAGGCTTTAGCTCTCCATCTTGCAACAAACTCAGAGAAACCTTCTTTCGGCTCCTGGCGTGTTGCCTCGAGATCACGAGTTGTGATCTCGATTTGAGTATTGTACGAGTACTTCACAATGAAGGCCTCGGCCATTTCCTCCAAATTTTGTTTTACTGAGTCTTCCAATTTGGCATACCAAATGGCCGCTATACCTGACATGGTGCGACCAAAGGGAGACAACTTCTGTAGTCTAGTTAAGCCCATCAACCGCAAGATATCCCCAAAAAAAATGCAAGCGAACCATTAGATCTGCAAAACCGTCAAAACGGTCTATGTGTGGCATTTTAAACCGATCCGATAACGTCACAGCAGAATCAGTGTACCCATCCTCTATGTCCAGGATGGAGTTAACCCCTTGTGCTCTCTTGAACAATTTTTCCAGTTTATTAACCTTAAGTACAGTTGGGTCAACTTTGAACTCGAATGGAGCCTCAATTTGATAAATATGGGTTTTAGAGGCTGGGATTGGATCCGCTGGATTGCCCTGGTTTTCTTGAACATTGGCAATATGAGCGGTGGCTCCAGGTGCTGGGATAGCCGTGGTAGGTGCATGGAATGCAGAGACCGCATTCGGCTATGGTTGCTGTTGTTGTTGCCTGGTTATAACCTCAGCCTGACGGGCCGTGATCTCGGCCTGACGAACTACATCCTGTTGTAGGGCCTCAACTGTTTATTGCAGACGGTGTATCAGTTCTTCCATACTAGCTCGAGGATATTGTGCCATTAGAATAAGTGAGTGATCTTGTGCTGGGCTAGAAGTAGATGACCATTCCCGAATCAGACTGGACACGGGTCAGTTGAAGGATGACTGCTGTAAAAACTAAACTAGTAAATTCTGCCTGATTCTCCTCCATCTTGTAACTGGTGGGAGTGAGGTAAACACGGTTTGTCCCCGAACAAGATCCCTGGCTTTACAAAGTATTCTAACTCAGGTCCATAGTACTTGGGGGATATCCAAACTTTCTGAAGCTATGGTTTTAAACTACCTAGCAAAAGAAATAAAGCAAAAGAGTAGTAATCAGAAACCACACATCACCTCAGCTAAGATGTTATCAACACAGACATGATCAAAGCTGTAGGACTGCACTCCACATTGAATTTTGCCCCCAAAACAGATAACAAATTTGCAACTGCTATGCGCATTGCTATACAGTATCACTGTAAAGCACATACCAGTTAAGAGAGAGCCAAAACACCCCTATGAGGAGGTAGGGTTACCCTATCCTAGTTTTGTCATGAACTAGGTTTCACTATTTCAATCAAACGGTTTCACACAATCCTGCATTTTTGGGTGAGCATCATGTCCTAGTTTGGAATAGTCACTAAGGCTTTACTATATGCAGCTAGGCCAAATGGTCAAAGGGGGTACCTCAGCAAAAATACCTAATATACCTCTCACACCTAACACCGACAAGTGAAAGGAGGATCAAACAGTACAACGGTGGTCCAGATCCAAGGGTTTTGTTCCCATCATGGCAGAGCCCACGACCGGTCAGCCTTTTGGCAAGCTTTTGGGCGAACCTCCGGCAAACTGTCCAGGAATAGCAGATGGCAAACACAGTGATTTAAGCGCACCAATGCAAATGCAATGCAAAGAACATATAAGTGTAAATAAAATTTGACATCATGAATTTCAAGTCAAGTTCTCAAGTTTACCTAGTGGAGTCGCTAGAAATTGTAGCTCAACTCTTCGTGCTCCTTTCGGATACGACAAGCCCTACAGTTCGGACTCCCGTGGTTCTGAATATGATCTCACAAGTACAATGTGAAATAGATAAACACAAAAGAGTCCAAATCTGAAAAATCTTTTGGAAAATAGATTTTGAATCAAAATGCCAAAAATGGACTACTTTTCCAAATACAGAGTCGCCACCTAAATATTTTTAGAAAATTTAAGAAATTCATGACTCGTGCCGAAGGCCACGTGTCCGTCATCACCAAGATTGTCTCGTCTTGGGAACTTAGGTACCAGAGGGGAAGGTCATGAATTGAGCACCCCACTCACCCGATCAAAGATCAGGCTCTACTAATCATGATTTGAATCTTATTTACATTATATTCTCTTGTTCCAATTATTAGGCTAGCATTACTATGTGATGCGCAAACAAGTATAGACTAATTTGCACAAGTTGGAACACTTCGAGTTCATGTTTGTTTTAAAAACAGTTTAAATATGTACCACTTGAAAAAGTGATCTCATATGTATATTACTCAAATTGTTCCAATTTAAGCAATTAGCCTTCATCCACAGGCATTCAATCAATTTAGCACTTAAGCAATTAGCCTCCTAGCAAGCATGCTATACATGGCAACAATCACACTCATGCGATATGCTAAAGCACAAAAATGCTCACCTTGTACTCCAAGGTAAGCCAAAAGAAACAAAAAAAGAGTTAGAAAACATGCATGCTCCTAACTAATGCAGCACATGTGATAATGCATTTAATAGGTTCGACTACTAATTATGACATGCGAATCAATTTGATAGCATGCGTTTTAACATGTTTTCAACGAAATATTTAAACGATAATGCTTTGTTAGAATGATAAACCGAGCCTCGATGCATGCAAGACAAGTGGATGCAAACATGGAATATGCTAAATGAAACATGATCTTCTATTCTGTCCATCATAAGGGGATAAATAAAAGGGAGAAAGACGTGGGGTTGGAAGACATACACATTATTACATATTTACCCTCGCACAGGAGGGTCCGAATGAATCAGCCTAGCTAATTACTATGAATTAACTAGCTATTACAAACAAAATGAAATAAATTAACTACACTAGCTAATTAACTGCACTAGCTAATTAACTAATTATTACAACAATAAAATCTAACTAACTATTGTTAGCTAATTAACTAAGTACAACATGAAACTAACTAGCTATTCTAACTAATTAGTTACAAACTCACTACCTTAAGTGTAACAAACTAAAATTACAACATCGCTTCATAGATCTCGAGAATCGAGGGATGGTTTATGCATAGATGTGGATTTCCACGCGATAATACTCTCTGTTTTGCTACCGGAATGCCTCTGTTGCACAGTTAGAAAAATTGCACTGTTTTTGACCTCAGCTTCTGCTTTGCTCTGCTGGAAAAGGGCACTGCCTGCCTGGAAAAAGTGGCTGACAACCCAGAAGTTGTGGCCGGCAGGCCACTAATAGTGGGTTACTGTCCAGTACAAGTGGCCTGCCGGCCACTGATGTTGGTTCTTTCCAGCAGCAACAGAGGACAAATAGTGCACAAAGCATAGTATTTTCAGGGGATGTTTGTCCACCCTACCTCTCCTTATCAGTAGACAGGTCAAAGGAGGGGTAGGCTTGATTCGCAAGCCATCAATTGATGCAATTTCATTGCGTGATGACTTATGAATCAACGGACACAATTTAATAAATGTACAATAAAAAAGACTCCCAAAACCTCCTCCCTATCATGGATTGATCAAGGGAATTGGTTAACCTTGGAAACTTGAACCATTTCATCACTTAACAAGTATGAAATGACTCAAGTCTCCATGTGTTCAATTAACGTCCGATTGAACACAAAATTAGCTTATTATCTTGTATTATTTTAGTCCAAGTTTAATTACCTCATTTTAATTTCCATCAATTCCTTATTTCATTGAGTCCAAAAATGAGCTTTAAATCCTCTAATGGAAAGGAGTAGCAAACCAAGTGTTGTTTTAGGCATGAGAGAAGTGTTATGTCGTCAGTAATGAACCCCCACAGGGATTAAACCATTAAGCACAACAACCTCAATCTCAAGGTTAAACGAACAATTAGTTTGAAACAACTTTCAAAACAAAGAAAAAGCCAAGAAAGGAGGGAGGTTACAGAGGTGATTAGAGATGAATACAAGTATGGAAAGCAAGAAATAAACACCATCAACTCAAATAGGTTGGTGTCTAATGCTTAAAACACCAAGCCTATGAGGACCATTACACTACAAGCATACTATACAAAGCATGAATGAAGCTAACACATAAAAATAGTCCTAAAACAGTCCTAAAAAGTGCTAGAATGAAGACAAAAACAACTACAACAACTAGCTAAAACATTGAGGAATTAAAACTAGCACAAAAGAACAAGGATGGGAGGCTAACCCCTCCACTTTTGGGACTTCAAAACATGATTTTTGCCTCTGAAAAACCTCTAAAAATCAGTGGTAAAAATCTCAAAAAAGTTAATGAAAAGGTGGGAGGAAACACAAGGCAAAGACCTTCGAAGCAAGGTTCAAAGAAGGCTTGTCAACCCCTCTACCTTTTATGGCCTTAAACCATAAGTTTCAGCCCAAAAAGACAAGTAATAAATAACTCAAAACAGTAAGAAAAGATAGAAAACAAGTGGTGTAGAGATGGTACAAAAGGACTAGAAGGTATACCTCTTGAAGAGGAATGCTTCTTTGAGTTACAAACCACCAATTTCACACTCTCAAGTGCCTTAAGAGCTCAAATTCAAGCTCAAATCACCTTAGCAAGAAGCTCTCCAGGTTTGGTTTAGAGTGTTTAGGCAAAGGCTATGCAAGTTGCAAGAGAGAGAGAATTGTAGAGAGAGAAATTTTTCAAAATTTGCTCTTCAAAAATATTTTCTCACTCCTAAATTTTTCTAACCTTGGCAACCAAAGAGAGGGTCATCTATATATAGAAATATATGAGAGACCCTCAAAATATCCTTACAAACACAGTTGGAATGGTACATGCATCTGTAGGGACAGTTGGCAGAAAATATCCATTTTTTTGCGGCCACTAAAAGTGGGCGGCATGCCACACTAGTGGACGGCAAGTCCCTGGAGGCAACAACTTGGAAAACCATTGTTTTGGTTCAAAACAAGGCACAGGGTTTGTTGATTCAAAACTGAGGTTTCCTGCTGAGGAAGTCAAGCATTTGACAAGTGTATACATTCATTATTGAGTGGTCAATCAGTGACTCCCAAGTCTTAAGGGCCGTCAAAATGGGGTGTCTACGGGGATCCCTATGACTATTGTTTCAGATAGAGACCCCCATTTTACAGCTCGTTTGTGGCAGAGCCTACAGAATGCCTTGGGCACAAAATTGACTTTTAGCACCACGTACTATCCTCAAACTGGCGGGCAGTCAGAGCGCACTATTTAGATTCTAGAGAATATGCTTCGGGGTCGTGTTCTTGACCTTAAGGGGTCATGGAAGAGACACTTGCCCTCAGTGGAGTCTCCCTACAACAATAGCTTCCAAGCGAGTATTGGTATGGTATCGTTTGAGGCCTTTTATGGCCAACCGTATAGGTCTCCTGTGTATTGGGCCGAAGTGGGCGATGCACCTATGTTGGGTCTAGAGTTAGTCTGGGAAATGACGGAGAAAGTTTCACTCATCCGTAATAGGTTGGTCACGGCTCAAAGTCGTTAGAAGAACTATGCCGACAGTAGGAGGAGGCCGTTGTCCTTAGAAGTAGGAGATCACGTCTTCCTGAAGATATCAAGTAGACGGGGTTTAATGAGGTTTGGAAAGAGGGAGAAGTTGTCTCCAAGGTTTATTGGGCCTTTTAAGATCCTAGAAGGGATTAGGGAGATAGCTTACTGTTTGGCCTTGCCACCACAGCTTTTCGGGGTACATGACGTGTTCCATATCTGGATTGGACTGAGTTAGAGGTTGAAAAGGATGCCTCGTTTGAGGAGAGACCGGTTAGAGTTTTAGACACTCGAGACCAAGTCTTGCGAGGCAAGAAGATTCCTTTGGTAAAAGTGTTGTGGTGACACCACGGGTTGAGGAGGCCACTTGGGAGCGTGAAACGAAAGTCTGTGAAAAATATCCGGACTTGTTTATTGATGTTTAAACATGTATTGAAACTTTGTTAGGTTAATGAAATATAAACATTGTATATGTTTTGAAAATGTGAATTGTATATATTCAGTATTGGAAATTTGTTTATTATGTTGATGGGAGAAGATAACCGGTGGATAGGTCATGGTGATGAATTTAGATTAATATCATGGCTGTAATTGGTTTAAACTTGGTTTTAATGTTTGGCTTAAATTTCGAGGACAAAATTCCTTAAGGGGGTAGGTTATAGCGTTTCTGGTTCAAACATCAACCCATTTGACTTTTGGATTCAAGTTTCTTTTCATCTCGAAATTGTTCTTGCCTTGTTTCTCACTATACCTTTTTGAGTTTGGCTTTTCAGTTGCTTTGGTTGTGTTTGAACAGGTTGGTAGCTTGTTTTTCAAACTTTTGTTGCCCAGATTTTTGGTCATTTGCTCGAGCGAAGCTTCTTGCACTCAAGTGATGACCTCTGTTTGCAAAACCTCTGGGAGTGTGTATTCTGCGCCTGAGTGGAACAACTTATTGTGTCTGCTCGCTCGAGCAACAGCTCTTGCACTCAAGCGAGTTATGCGTATATAAGTTCGTAAACAGCTCATTTTAAGTCACTTTTTCATATCTCTCTCTCTCTCAAAACATTTCAAAACCCTATTCTCTCTCTCTCTCTCTCTCTCTCTCAAACTCACCTATTGCCCTCAAATACACCTAGATCTGTTGATCTTTTCAGTCATGTGTCTTTGTTAAAAAGATAGAGCTTGGTGTGGGTTTCTTCCTAACTGGAACAAAGTTGGTTTTTGGCATCTTTGGGTTTTCCCTCACTCTCTCTCTCTCTCTCTCTCTCTAGCTTGAGGTAGGGATACTTTCCACACTTCTTATGAGTTTTGACTTAGTTATTTGTATTTCTAAGCTATGGTGAGATTTTTGGAACAATCTAGGGTTTTGGGTGAAAAGCAAAAGAGGGGTTTTTCAAATAGGTTCTTGGAAATCATTTTTATGTTGGAAAAAAATATTTGTTTGGTTGGAAAAGGTTGATCTTGATACTTGGAGTTGAATTTGAAAGGAGTATGAATTTTGCCCTAATTACCTATAGCGATCCCGGTTTTCCCTCTATTGTTTATTGTATTATGAACTCGGTTCCGTGGATGTATGTTGTTGTCATATTCTGGTTTCCATCCTTTGATTCTTCGTATTTCAGTCTTGGGGTGTGTTGGGCAGGTTCGAAACAGGTTGGTTGGGGGTTGGAGCAAATTGTTGCTGTCCAGTTTTTGGTCTCTTCGCTCAAGCGAGGACTTTGTCGCTTGAGCGAGCCTTGTGTTTTTCCTTCTTCGCTCGAGCGAGGTTTTGTATGCTCGAGCGAGTATTGTGGGTCTTCAGGTTTTCTTTTCAGACGCAGCTTTGGCTCGAGCAAGCTTTTCTTCGCTCGAGCGAGCTCAGTCTGGTGTGTCTCTTCGCTCGAGCGTGCGGATGCTTCTCTTTTGGACCTGAAGGTTGTGTTTCTTGGCTCGAGTGAGCGAGGACTATATTTTGAGTTTCTTCGCTTGAGCGTGCTTCTAGGTTGCAGACCTGAAGCTTTGTGTTGTTCGCTCGAGCGAGGCTTTGTGCGCTCGAGCGAGGTTTGTCTGTGTCTGGTCGCTTGAGTGACCACTCCTTCGCTCGAGCGAGCCTCGAGTATATCAATTCTAGCAGCGTGTTTCTTCTTCACTTTTTCATCTCTTCACTCCTTCGCTCGAGCGTGTTCCTTCGCTCGACCACTCCTTCACTCTTTCTTCTTCACGTACTTGGGAGCCACTTACTTGTTGGGTGTGTAATCAACCAGGTCATATCAAACGCTTCTGTACCCAGCCAGGGGCTTCCTTGGGAGTTTTGCAACCTAGTCGGGTTCAACTTTATTCGACTGGGCAGGGGCAATACCGTTATGAGGAACAAACAGGCCAGATTTCGAAAGCCTTGGGAGAGTCGAGTTCACAAGCCCCAATTGGGGAAATATGCAGTTGTTCCAGGTGTGGCCAGTTGGGCCATATCAGTAGTTCTTGTCCGTGGCTTGTAAGCTCATAGGATATCTTGGGCTTGAGAATGACCAACTTTAGTGGTCCAGCGAGGGACGGTAACGATGGTAATACCGATGGGATGGTTTTATTTTGGCTAATCTGTTTTGTAACCGGTGAATTATTGTTTTGTAATCAGTGGGTTCTATTGTGTAACCAATGTGTTTTGGGAATGTTGAAACATCAAAACTGCTTGTTTATATATGTATGCCTTCGTTTGTTAATTTCCATGGGTTGGGCGGATTGGAGCATGTTGTGGCTCTAAAGTTTTATTAATGTAATAAGTTGTTGTGAAACCGTAAAATTTTTCTAATAATACATTTGTATGCGTGTGATTTGGTTTGGGAAAATGAGAGCTAGTGAGCCATGTTTTGAAATTAGGAAGAATTATTGAGGGATACATATCTTGGTCAGGACTACTATGGGGCGAGAACAGTTATACTTGCCGGGTGTGCGGAATTTCAAGGGTGTTACCTATTTGATCTTATGTGCATGGTAGAGATTTTGGTCTACTGTCGTGAGAACTCCTCGAGAGGATGTGAAGTGTGCGATTAATACGAGGTGTTGTATATTTAACATGATGTTTTATGGAGGCATAGCGTATAATTTCATTAGGAATAGACTTGTACCTTCATGGTAGGTAAGGTTACCGAATCTGCATACGTACTGATTGGTTGTTTTATTTGAGGGACTGTTAGTCCCTTATTAAGATTGTGGTTGTTGGCATCGGAGAGTGACGTGTTGTGAGCAGCTGGTGTTATATCTCGGGCAGTAGTATAATATATGTTCTCTAAGTTTCAGGATTCTTTTACTATGTTTGAATGCGTTGGGTGTACTGGTTAGGTCAAGAGATGCTGTCGGTAGGGTTGGTTGAGTGTATAACCCATGGTTAGGGTGTGACCCGTGAGTAGAGTCACAGTTGTGTGGTGTTTACGGATGAAGGTTTGGGATAATAGCGAGGAGGGTGAGGACCTTTACTCTTCTAGAGGGTTAGGATGGTGAGTCTTTGAAAGCCTTGTCGGCAACATGCGAATGTGCCGGGGTTTGGTTCAAGGCAATTGTTCAGCAGTAGTAATGACTAGTTGTTTGGCACGGAGACATAGAGTCTTGAATGTACCCTCGGGACGAGTGTCAAATAGGATGTGGAATAAAGAGTGGACCCTGTGGATCATTGGCGGATGAAGATACTATGTTTGCTTATGTTCGGCTCGAACGGTTACGTAGTAATGATAAGTGTCGTGGCGTGATAAACCCTTGTTAACTAATTTGGTACGAGGGAACAAGTATGCGAATTTTGTTATTATGAGTTCAGTCGAGGTGGCGAGTGAAAGTGCTGAATGAGGGATTCCGTATAGGTGTAAGATAGCTTGCATTAAGTGAGGAGGTTTTTCCTAGTATGGTGCGTGATAGTGTGTGGTTCGTATGTTGTTATTAGATGATGTGTTGAAGGGGATCGATCTTAGGAAAATCCCAAGAGAATGCCTTAGTAAGGCGATAGTGTGGTTACTGATAGAATCGAGTGGTTTGATGTTTGGTAAAGCTGGGTCACCTTGGTGTAGGTGTCTGTTGTCCAGTTTGGATAGTGGAAACACGAGTAAAGTAGTAAAATTGTGTAAAGTGAGGGAGGCACTCTGTCAGAGTTGTTTCGACTTGTTCGGTCCTTGTTTGTGTGGTGTACGGCACGGGGGTGTGCAATTTCACCCTTTGGGTCATTGCGTGGTTGGAAATTTTCAAATTTATCGGGGTCCCTATCATGAAAGTTTTGTTTTTAGTATTGTGTCATCACCGTGAGTGTGAGGGGTTTTGTGGGATGGCTATGTTGTGATTCACAGGAGGGACATTGAGTACTCTTCATAACCTAAAATGATTTTGGTCGAAACGTGAATTTGCGATCCTTATTCTTCGGGAAAATAATTTGAAAAATCTCTGAATTCGACTGTGGCCAGTTGTAAATGACTTGTTTAAGTGGTGGCGGTATAAGTCTGAATATTTTTTGGGAAAAACCGAGTGCTTTGAAACAAATGGAACAAATAAAGCAATTTCTTTAACCTGGACGGAGTATCTTATGAGAAGTTAGATTTAACCTAGCCTGAGTTGTTGGTTACATATTGTGTGTCTTTGGTAAGAGCTCGAAGTTTTGGGGCATTAACGTGCCATAATGTTATTCATTACCCGTGCTTCGTTTTGCGTCCTCGTTCTGTGAAAGTTGATCGGAAGCCTTGTGTACGAATGATTTCGTGTTTCCTATGTTGGGGTATTAAGTAGACAATACTGGTTTGGGTATTGTCAATAATCGAGACGTGGTGGATGTCTCAGAACACTGTAGTGGTTGAATGTGTCGTACTGTTATCATTGTTATCGAGTCTTGCGGAGCAGGACTTTTCCATTAATTAAGGTGTTGTAGAAACATCATGGGGTTGAGGAAACCACTTGGAAACGTGAATTGGAGGTCCGAGAAAAATATCTTGACCTATTTGTGGATGCTTGAGCCTATGTTGAGAATTTCGTTTTGTGATAAACTCTAAGAACATTGTATATGTTTCGGATTATGGAAGTATTGAAAATCGTTGCATATGTTTCAAAGAAATGAGTTTAATTTAACATGGTATATGTTGAATGTGTTGTAGAAATGGAACTATGTTTTTAACATTGCATATGTTATAGAATTGTGGAGCATGTGTATTGAAAATTGGTTGAAATTCAAAAGAATACATGTTTGTAATGCCCATTGAGCTATAATTGTGAAATCATTCTCTTGAAAAGAGATAGAATGATCGGTAGAAAATCATGTTGATAACTATTGTATTGTAATCATGTGAGAATTGAAAAGATCACATCTTTTTTTAAACTTCTATATCTAATTTCGGGGACGAAATTCTTTAAGGGGAGAAGGTTATAGCGATCCTGGTTTTCCCTCTATTGTTTATTGTATTCCGAACTCGGTTCCGTGGATGTATGTTGTTGTCTTATTCTGGTTTCCATCCTTTGATTCTTTGTATTTGAGTCTTGGGGTGTATTGGGCAGGTTCGAAACAGGTTGGTTGGGGGTTGGAGCAAATGGTTGCTGTCCAGTTTTTGGTCTCTTCGCTCGAGCAAGGACTTTGTCGCTCAAGCGAGCCTTGTGTTTTTCCTTCTTCGCTCGAGCGAGGTTTTGTACGCTCGAGCGAGTATTGTGGGTCTTTAGGTTTTCTTTTCAGATGCAGCTTTAGCTCGAGCGAGCTTTTCTTCGCTCGAGCGAGCTCAGTCTGGTGTGTCTCTTCGCTCGAGCGAGCGGTTCTTCACTCAAGCGTGCGTCTGCTTCTCTTTTGGACCTGAAGGTTGTGTTTCTTGGCTCGAGCGAGCCTTCCTTCGCTCGAGCGAGCGAGGACTCCTACGCTCAAGCGTGCTTCTGGGTTGCAGACCTGAAGTTTCGTGTTGTTCGCTCGAGCGAGGCTTTGTGCGCTCGAGCGAGGTTTGTCTGTGTTTGGTCGCTGGAGCAACCACTCCTTCGCTCGAGCGAGCCTTGAGTATATCAGTTCCAGCAGCGTGTTTCTTCTTCACTTTTTCATTTCTTTTCACTTCCAGACCCTAGATCCGACTCTCTCTCTCTCTCTCTCTCTACATACACCTTCTCTCTATAAATACCCTTGGTTCTTGGGTGTGTCTACCCTAATCTCTTTGTAAGAAAGGTGGAGCTTGGTGCAGGCTACACTTTGATCGGAAAAAGTTATACTTTGGAGCACTTTCGAGTTTCTTCATCTACTCCTTCTTATGAGTTTTAACATAAATATTAGTCATTTAGTATAAATGTTGAGATTTGGTGATTTGGGAAGTTAGGGTTTGACGCTTGTGGTATATAAGAGAGGGGTTTTGTGTTTTTAAGCTCCGTATGTACATATGAGGTTTTGTGGGTTTGATAGGTGAGATTTGGTCTTAGGATCAATGTTTGAGAAAAGTAGGAAATGCCCTAATTGAATTTAAATAATTAATTTGTATAATTAATTGGGTAATTGTGAGGAATATGAAATTGATTTGAACATCATGAAATTGGATGGAATTGGGACTAGTTGGTGTGGTCGGTTTGATAAATCACTCACCTATGGAAAATGTGAAAATTTATCTATTTGGTAAATTTATTTATCTATCTAGAAATAACTGCTTTAGTCTATCGGTGGAGGATAGTCTTGAATGTTGTAGAACCACATGATGATTAGGTAAATTGAAACTAATCAATTGAAATATGTCATTGAATATGATAGTAGGAAGAACACATTGAATATGTGCCTTAATTGATCATGGTATAAGATAAAGACTTTAATACATTGTATATGTATCTTGTTTTAGAGGAGATAGGGGATGCACTCTGTATATGATTATGTGCTTTAATACATTGTATATGTATCTTGTTCGGGAGGAGATAGGGGATGTACTCCATATGTGCTTATTTGCTTTAATACATTGTATATGTACCTTTGTTTGGGAGGAGATAGGGGATGTACTCCATATGTGTGATTATATGCTTTATTACATTGTATATGTATCTTTGTTTGGGAGGAGATAGGGGATGTACTCTATTGTTTGGGAGGAGATACGGGATGAATTCCATAGATAATTAAGTTGGCCGGAGTGTCCGGGGTGAAAGTCCCGAAACCTTATAAATTGAAGTGCATGAATGAAGTTGACATTTGAAGTGTTAATAACATGAGTTGTAGTCTCATTATGAATTGATGACAATTGAAGTATTAATTACATGAGTTGTAGTCTCATTTTGAATTGTGGATAACGGAAGTGTTAATAAATCGAGTTGCAGTCTCATTTAAATTGTTTGGTTAGATAATGAACCATGTTTAGAAATTAAATTGGATAAATAAGGGAAGTGGATTGAAACATGGATGTAATTGTTGTTGGGCTATGAGAAGGGTGTGAGTTGGTCTACATGTGTTAATCATTTGTCGAATGATAATGTTTTAGTTATTTCTCATATTGGGTTTAGTATATCTCTATTGGGCTTTGGCTCATCCTACTTGGGATACTATTTTCACGTACAGGAGACGTGCCAAGTTCAAGATCTTTGCTTGGAAGGTTTTAGGAGTTGAAGACTCTGCTTTGTTATTTGTTTTGTTGATTACATGTAAATGCAAGCCGAGGGCTTTACTTGTAAAAGAGTTAGAACTCTTCTTTTGTGTAACCAAGTAACAACTTGGAAAGATGTAAGCCCACAGGGCATTCTATCATTTTTGTAAACATTTGTAACTTATATGAAATAATCTTTTGTAATATTAACTCTGATGTATGTATGGAAATGTGATTTATCCATCATGTATATAGAACGGTTAGATGTTGGGATTATGTATTATTTTGAGGGCGTTACATTACCTCAAATATTGGTTTTGTATAAATAATGAAATTGATCTTGAAATAATGAAATTGGATTGGTGTTGATGAGGATGGTAGAGTTGGATATGTATTGTCACTCACCTCTTGAAATTTGGAAAGTTTATCTGTTTGGAAAATAAACTATCTGTTTAGAAATATCTATTTTGGGCTATCGATGGAGGATAGCTATGATTGTTGTAGAAATTGCATGTGAATTAGGAAAATTGAAACTATTTTCTCATTTATTTGCATTGAACATTATTTCACACTTATACATTGAAAATGTTATCGTTTTAAGAAAAATGGTGAATCCAGAAAACATGAATTGTATTGTTGAACTAAGTTGGCCTGAGTGTCCTAGGTGAAAGTCTTGAAAATCACGCCTATTTATGGGTGCCGATCTCATGGATGAAATTTTCATGAAATGGAAATAGTAGTGCTTGAATAGTCTACGTTTACATAGGTCCCGATTTACAGTTTCCTCTGGATGAAATTTCCGGGAAAGGTTGTATTGTTTTGAAATTCTCAAAGTGTGACTCACCACCCTATTTTCTATAGAAATGGAAATGAATTGTGAATCAAGATAAGAACTTGGCATGCATAGTTTTGAAAAGAGATATAAATGTGTGTTGGCAAGAACATGGCATATGCATCCACCTTATAGCTTTGTTAAGATTCATATACTGTGTTGGGTTATTTCTGTTGGGCTTTGGCTCACCCTATGTGGGACAACGTTTTAGGTGCTGATGATATGCCTCTACCAAGGCAGTAGCTTGGGAGGATATGGAGCAAGAGCTTCTTTTGTTGTATTCATTTTTGTATGGCCGATGGCTTTAACTGTATTAGATTTAAGTCTACTTTTGTTGTAACCAAGTATCGTCTTGGAAATATGTAAGGCCTCAGGGCATTCTTATCTGTTTATCTTCCATTCTTTCTTTTAACTTGCAACATATGCTATAGATTCAGGGCTAAGCATCTTGAATGTATACTGCATATGTTTCCCTTTTATAAATCACATTGGACTTAATGGAAGATACCTCTTTTATTATTGTTGTCATTGGTGGATATTGTGGATGAGTTACTGTAATTATTTTGAGGTGTTACAGTTAAATTTTTTTTTTAATCTCAATTGTCAATTAAGCAAACTATAATAAAAAATGAAAACTTTTTGGCTCAAATTGCAAAAAAAGTGACTTTTGCTAAAACAAAAATAAATAAATGTTACTTTTCTAATAAAAGTGATGGTTTGTAAAATATCTTTTTTTATTTTTAAAAAAAATGAAGGTTATAGGTGATAATTTATTTGTCATCTAGAATTATTTTCAGATCAAATGAGAATACCATTCTAAATTTTCTTCTTACCATTTCTTTATCCAGATACTTTTATTTTGTAAGAAATTCAATTTTATTATATTTAAATATTTTATTGTAATTTTAATCAAAAATAATTTTTGAAAAACCATTTTTACATATTTTATGCCATCATAAAATGTATTTTGTTTTTAATATCAACTTATTCGATGATATCTTTCTAAAAGATTTATTGTTCATTAATATTAAATTTTTAAGTAATCTTATTTATCATTAAAAATTAAATTAGCAAATAATTTTATATATTTAATTTGGTTTCGCTCAGGTTATTTGGTGTCTCTACCCAAGTCCATTAAATTTTTTTCGAATTTTTGAATTTTATATAGGTTTTTACCAAATTAAAAATTATGTTGCCCAATTTTTTAAAATTTAGTGGCTTGACTTGAGTTGTTTAGATTTAACTCGCCCAAATTTACAACTCTAGTAAGGGAGTTGAAAATTACAAAATTGAAGTTGTGACAAATTAAAAGTTGATACATAAATTGTGAAACTTAAATTGTAGGTTTCAATATTTTTTTTTTCATAATTTACATACAAAAATCTAACTATATATATTATTTTATATAAACATATTTTATTAATTTTATAACATCCCGTGTATAGCACGAGTTTTCACTACTATATATCTATATTCTATACTATTATTAAAAGTGAATAGCACACTTGGTTTCCATGAATTTCCTTATCTCATTTTGTCAAGTGGCCTTCTCTCCTTGTGTGTAACGCCCCAAAAATATAACGATAACCCATGACATATAATCAAACGAGATAATGTATTTCAAAAATGAATATCCTTTCTTTTCATATATGATTTGAATTATACAAAAGATAACACATGCATTTACACATTCACAAGCTCTAATCCTGAATCTGTGGCATGTGTTACAACATAAGATATGATATGATATGAAAGTAAAACAAACAATAAATGCCTTAAAGGCTTACAACTTTTCAAGACAATACTTGGCTACAACAAAAGTGAGTTTAAACTCAACACAAATAAAGTCCTGAGCTTGTACAAAAATAAACATAAACAAATACACAAAATGAAACTCTTATTCTAAGTCCTCCCAAGCTATTGACTTGGTGGAGGCATCTCATCAACACTTGAAAATGTTTTTCCCACATAGGGTGAGCCAAAGCTCAGAAAAATAATCCAACACAGTATATGAATCTTAACAAAGATATAAGGTGGATGCATATACAATGCACGTGGTGAAAACGTTTTATATTCCTTTCAAAACCATGCAATGCCATGTTACAACACAAACTTGTAAATCATTTCCTTTACAAACAGGGCAGTGAATCACACTCTGGGAATCTCAAAACAAATACAACCTTTTAGGAATATTTTGTCCACGGGAAATCGTAAACTGGTACCCATGTAAACGTAGGCTATACAAGCACTACTATTGTCATTTAACAGATATTTCGTCCACGGGATTGGCACCCATGCATATGCGCGGCTTTTAGGACATTCACCATGGACACTCAGGCTAACTTAATTCAATGAGTCAACACAAATTTCCCAAATTCACCCCTTTTCTCGAAATGATAAATGTTTCCAATGTGTAAGTGTGAGATAATGCTCAATGCAATGAATGAGAAAATAGTTTCAATTCTCTTAATTCTCATGCAATTTTTACAACAATCATAACTATCATCCATCGATAGCCCAAATAGATATTTCTAAACAAATAGACAATTTTCAATAAAGGTAAACTTTCCAAATTTCAAGATGTAGGAGATAATAGATATCCAACTCCACCATCCTCATCAATATTAATCCAATTTCACAATTTCAATATCAACTTCATTATTTATACAAAATCAACATTTGTGACATTTAGGGAAAAACCCCCTTTTACTTTATAAATCAATCCCAAGGATAAAACACACTATTTCATCACTACTCATCCTCATTTACAATCCCAAAACCATCTCCACAAATCTGTTTGAAAACCCCTCTTTTGATTTTTACCCAAAACCCTAGGTTTGTTCCAAAATTTCCAAAACCATCATATTGTTTAGAGACAACAAATAAGTAAGTTAAAACTCATAGAAGGTGCGAAAAATCCCCACCTTAAGCTTAGAAGATGGTTGAAGGAGTGATGGAAACTCAAAGATATTGAAAATCAACTTTGCTCCGATTAGAACGAAACCCTCATTAAGTTCTACCTTTTCAACAAAGGAACATGGGTGAAGAACTTGACGGATTTAGGTGTATTTGTAGAGAGAAGTAGAGTTTTAGAGAGAAAGGGTGTAGATCTAGGGATTTTAAGAAGTTTAGAGAGAGAGAGAGATATGAAAAAGTGACTCAATAGTGGCTTTTTACGAACTGATATACGCACAGCTCGCTCGAGTGCAAGCAATGTCGCTAGAGCGACCAAACACAATAAGTTGTTCCGCTCAAGTGCAAGAAACTTCGCTCGAGCGAAGAATACAAACTCCCAGAAGTTTTACAGTCAGAAGACCTACGCTCGAGCGCAAGAAGTTTCACTCGAGTGAAGAATACCAACTTCTAGTATCTCTGCAAACCTGCAAAAGTATTGGAAGTTCGCTAAGACTACTCGAGTGCAAGAAGTGTCGCTCAAGCGAAGGAACAAAATTCTAGATAACAGCAATTTGGAAACAAGCTACCAACCTTTTTTCAAATGCAATCAACACATCCTAATAGACAAACTCAAAGAGAATGAAGGGGAACAAGACAAGAACAACTACATACAGGAATGAAACCCGAATCCAAAGCACACAATGGGTCGTGTTTAAACCAGAATCATTATAATCTCTCCCCCTTCAAGAATTTCATCCCTAAAATTTCAAACCAAACATTAAGACCAAGTTTAAGCCAATTACAATAATGAAAAAAATTCAAATTCATCACCATGACCCATCCACCGCCCATTTATTCTCACCACCAAGATAAATAAATGCTCATTATTGAATATACAATTCACATTTCCAAAACATCTACAATGTTCATATTACATTAACATAACAAAGTTTTCGATACATGTTCAAACATCAACAAATAGCCTTCGCACGGACTTCCGCCTCATGCTCCCAAGTAGCCTCCTCAACCCTGTGGTGTCGCCACAACACTTTTACCAAAGGAATCATCTTGCCTCGCAAGACTTGGTCTCTAGTATCTAAAACTCTAACCAGTCTCTTCTCATACAAGGCATCCTCGTCTACCTCTAACTTCGTCCAATCTAACACGTATGATGGATCTGGCTCATACTTCTAAAGCATACAGATATGAAACACCTCATGAACCCCAGAAAGCTGTGGCTACAAGGCCAAACGATAAGCTACCTTCCCGATCCTCTCTAGGATCTCAAAAGGCCTAATAAATCTAGGAGACAACTTCTCACTCTTCCCAAATCTCATCAAACCCCGTCTAGGTGATATCTTCAAGAAGACATGATCTCTCATCTCAAAGGATAACGGTCTCCTCCTATGGTTGACATAGCTCTTCTGGTGACTCTGAGTCGTAACCAACCTTTTTTCGGATAAGTGCTACTTTCTCCGCCATTTTCTGGACTAACTGTGGACCTATCATAGGTGCATCACCCACCTCGGCCCAATACATGGGAGATCTATAAGGTCGGCCATACAAGGCCTCAAATAGTGTCATGCCAATACTCAATTGAAAGCTATTGTTGTAGGCAAACTCCATTAAGGGAAGTGTCTCTCTCACGACCCCTTAAAGTCAAGGGCACAACCTTGAAGCATATCCTCTAGGATCTAAATGGTACGCTTAGACTGCCCGTCAGTTTGAGGATGATAGGCGATACTAAAAGTCAGCCTAATGCCCAAAGCGCTGTGCAGGCTTTGCCACAACCAAGCCATAAAACGCTGATCTCTATCCGAAACAATAGTCACAGGGGCCCCATGAAGTCGAACTATGTCTCTAATGTAAAGGTCGACTAGATAATCTACCGAGTCACTCATACGCATAGGTACAAAGTGCGCTGACTTGGTCAATCGATCAACCACCACCCAAATGGTGTCATTACCCCGTGTATAGAGGGTGGTCGTTTAATCAATAAACTTTAGATTGTCGAATATCATGGGTTGGTATTATTGTTTCATTTACAAAAGAGAGAGTTGTTCTTCAGTGGATTCTGAGGAACTTGAGCCTAAAGCTTTAGTGGATTTCGGAGTGGCTCATCGTAGTGGATTTGACATCAGCGTTGTGGATTCAACGTTGGACAAGATAATTCCGAGATGAAGACGTTGGTGGAAAAGGCACGTTAGGGTCGGTTCAATTTGGGCATGGATTCGCTAGGTAATTGAGAGTACACTTGTGTAATTCATTTTTTGTTTTCTTAGTGGATTGTTTTGTGGCTTTGGCCTGTGATTTTTTAATCACAATTGGAGGCGCTCGAATTATGGTTTTTTCACATTAAATCGCTGTGCCAATTCATCTTTGATTGTTTGATTGTGATTGTTATTTACTGTTTAAAATTAATACATAATCACAAATCAATATCTTAGGGTTTTATATATTTTTCAGTGTAGGTTCTAACGAGTAAATAAAGAAAGAAACAAAAATTTAAAATGAAAAAAAAAAATGGATCTAAGCCATTACAAAAAAGCAATATTTGGAAAATAGTTGTGAGGATACAGTATGTATTATGTTTTATGATGGAGAATTATGATGACGAAACTTTTTAATGTGGTGAACTTTTGTTTGAACGAGTGGTCTATGGTCTAAAATGGTTGCTTATGTTTCACTAGGCTATTTGTTTACAAGGTGTACGTGGTGTATGTTGCGATTCACAAGGCTACTACTAAACATTCATTATTTCTAAATTATGCTCAACTTTCAACAAGGTATTTTAGTCGCTTCATTTGAAGTTGGTTCAAGTTAAAATATGTATAGTCTTCAAGTTTACTCAACCAAGTTGCTAAATTGGGAATGGATACAGGCATGAATCATGATGTTAAAGGCTTGATACACTAATGAGCTCATTGCATTTCTTGATTTAGGTTGCTCAAAGGATTGGAGTGCAGGTCTGAATAGGAGGATGACTATTCCCTTGCAACAACTTGAGTGCTTTCTTTCATTGTATATATAAAGAGGCTTCTCATCTAGTCTCTCTTCCTAACTAGTCGTTTATATTCTGCTTTTCTATAATCTGTACGAGAGAGATTAGAGATGAGGGAACATAGTTGTTTTAACTATAGAATAAATGGCAATAAAAGAACATTTTTAGTGATTTTTTTTGTTTTTCGTGTGAAAATCATTTTATTGTTTCATGCCAAAATGCTATTATATATATATATACACACACACATACACATACACTAACAGTCTATACACGTATGCAATTCAAAAAAATAAATAATAGTATAAGAATAATGGCAGAAAAATGCATACAAATTATGTGTTGCTTAAGTGGTAAGAGTTTTCTTTACCGAACTTATGATCTTATTTTCAAGTCTTCTTATTCTCTTAACATTAATTTTACACAAACACCAACTATAAGGGTATTTTAGGAAAACTTGAAATATGAGACATTTTGTGTCGACACCATCTTATTAAGGCTTCACATATATAAATAAATAAATGAAAGTTTCTTTTCCGCAAAATAGCTTTAAATAGATAGATAATTAATGTTCCCATCTCAAATACTTCAATCACCCCTAAGGGCCTTAATAGTCCATAGAGGAGGGGTGGTGTCCCATTTGCAACAACCTACCCCACCCAAACCAAACTTGGCAAACTCGTGGGCAATTATTTATGCTAAAATGACGGTCACAAATGCAAAACATTTGCAATGAGGATTTCTACATCTTGATGAACGCCATCTTGATGAGATTTTGGGCGTCTCCTTCAAACATGACTGTTTGGATTTAGGAATCTTTGGCTAAGAGGATTGCCTCTTGAAGTGCCAAACCTTCAACCATTTGAGCTGATACAGTTCTTTATTCATAACGATCGAGCTTTAACAAGCTTGCCAACACAAACTCCTACCACTTTCTTTTTTGACATCGCAACCATGCTACATAAAAATTCACCTTCACCATCCATCCTCTTGCACTTTCCATCCACTATGTAGCTTAGCTTCACCCCTCACCTTTTTTCCCTAACATTGTTTTTAGCCTCCACTTGAGCCTACAAAAATTCATTGGCCCTGGCTATGGTATGTTGCATAACTTGTATAGAATCACATTGTTCATTATGAAATATGCATTCATCTTTACCCCTTCCAAATTCCCTAGGCAATGGATGCAAGGTAAGCCATCGCTCATTGTCCCTATTGCATAGCTTTGCACTACGCTAAAATTTGCTTTCACTAGTGATAAAATGATCTACAATCCATGCCCCAAACACCCCACCAAAGTAGAGAGGCAAACCACACTACCTAAGTAAACGGGCATTGGACTAGAAAATGCATAATTGTTTTCAGTTACTCTGCCGCAAGGCCCCTCTAATAGGAACAATATCCCATACACATTTCCAAAGAAAATGTTCAACTTTGCCCAAGGTACAGGTACTCCATAACTATTTTCAAAAACATATCTGTTCATCCCGATCACTACATTCCCCTTTCCCCTTTTAAACCAAACAAGTTGTTACGCTTCAACGTGATCACCACTTCGTACCTCGAATTTATAGTATAGGTTCTAGATGGGTATAGGCTAGACTAGCTTGCCCTGAGTACCCACCATAGGCAGTGGCATTCCTAGGATCAAATCAATGTCATTAGTTTGGAAAGCATCACGAGTTACCTCCCTTCCCCATTCATTCCTGATCTTATTAATCAAGTGGCACAATGATGACCCTCGAAAATATCTAGTAAACTATTTTTGTTATCCCAAATCAACCACCACTTTTTGCTTGGCAAGCATTGCCAAATTAAAAGCCACTATATCCTAGAATCCCCTTCCATTCAAATTTTTTGTCAACTTGCTCCAGTTCAGCCAATGGATTCGACGTTCATCCTTTACTTGTCCTATCAATACACTACCATAGAAGAAGTAAGAAACTTACACAAAAAAACAGACATTTTGAAGCAGCCTATAGCATACGTTGGTAGAGCAAAAGCCACAAATTTGACATGACCTCTCTCCCGGTTAGAGAGAGAAAACATTGTTTCCAATCCACTAAATGCAAGTGAACCCTCTCCTTGATGTAATTGAAGAGCTCCACCTTAGATTTACCAAAGTCTATAGGAAGTCCAAAATACGTACCCAATTTAGCCTTCCCAAGAATGTTCAGTACTTCTTGTACTTCCCTATGACTCTTTTGGAGTGTTCTTACTGAAAAACAAAGCTGACTTGTTACTATTTATCATATGACCCAACGATCTCCTTAATTTTGCAACCCTTATTAGCTTTATAGAATAATAACTTTTCATCTGTGAATAATAGGTGGCTTATAGCCCAAATATATACAGGTTATATTTGATGATTTCTATCTGTATGATGGAGGATTCACTCCACAATGGCTAAAAAAGTACGGGGAAGCATATCAATAGTGAATAGTTTGTCAATCATTTTATCATAGTGATTGCGGGACTATGTAATTATTTGTTGGTTTCTAGGTTATATGTGATATTTACATATTCTAATTGGAGTGAAAAGAGTAGCAAACAAATTAATCAAATCTACTAATGGGACAAAGTGACCCAAAACAACTTTTCAAGAAAGTTTGTCAGAACGTACACTTTCAATTCAATGACTGAAGCTTGCAACAAATTATTAATACCCAAAAAGATCTAGCTTTTCTCCAACCCAAAGTTATCAATCTACATCATTATGAATCAATTTAAAGACTTGCATTTAAACATTTTGAATTCAATGCATGCATGACACAAATACGATTTTAATTGGGTACAAACCAACTAGTTATTTAATACTGACACATTTATGACTATCACTATATGATATGCTAGATATACTCGATGTACTTTGTAATAAATTCATAAATATAATTTTAATTTAAAAGTTAAACAATATCACCAATGTATTAAAAAAATAAGTCATAATAGGTTTATCAAATTGGAAGAAAATGAAGATATTTCATATTTTATCCTGAGAAATATAACTATAAATTGAGAATTATGGTTTAGAGAAGGCACAAGACACCAATATTGTTCTCTTGCTTGGAAAATAATATCGAAGAAAGATACTTTAATACACACTTTGTATTCAAAATGTTTAGAGAGCGTTATAATCACAATATTGAGCATTGTCACCATCATTATCATCAAAAGTCATCCTCATGTTCATTAATTATGGCTATCTCCATCCTCCTTGTACACATCACCACCATCATCATTGTTGTTATTAGTCTCTTCCTTTTCTCCTCCTTCCTCGCCTACCTCATGCTGCAAGAAATAAAAAGGGCGTACCCAGTGCACAAAGCTCCCGCTTAAGCATGGTCTGGGGAAGGGTTGATGTATGCAACCTTACCGCTGCAAGCAGAGAGGCTGCTTCCGTGACTCGAACCCATGACCACCAGGTCACCAAAGGGTAGCTTTACCGCTACGCTAGGTCCGTTTTTCATGCTGCAAGAAATACAAATAAAAAAATAAAATAAACAAAGGAAGTACAAATTTTTTTATAGACAAACTACTCATAGGAAAGATTTAGAAAAATAAAATGCAAAGAATCTCACTTCTTGTTGCTGTAGGTGTTGTTGCAATTGTTCTTGTTGTTGCTGCTGCAACACAAGAATACAAATAAAAATTCAGACAAGTTTGATTGACAAACTAATATTCAAAAATGTAAAAAGCAAAAAAAAAAAAAAAAGGGTGGGAGAAAAAAAATAGCACCAGAACTCTCAAGCACCATTTGAGGCAACATGGTGCGTAAGAGCCACAATTTACCATACACTTATGATAGAAGATTTTCTATATACATGAAGTTGATTAATATAAATAGATAAAGGAAAAAAAACAAAAAAAGATACAAGTGGATTTGGGCATAATTAATTTTTTGAGAAAAATTATAAAGTTGTTAGTTCAAAAGAAGGACAACAAAATTCCAAAGGACGAAACAAGAAACCCTACTCAAATTACAGACAACAAATTATAAAATCTGCCAAAAAATCACATGCGGTCTGGGAAAACCACCAATCTACGATAGAATTATGGAGGTTTCTTGAATGTTTCTCAATTTTTAGGATAAAAAATAAAGGTAAAGTTTGGTTCCAAAAACGGGAGCTTCTAAATACACCCAATCACACGCACACAACCACCAATCTACGATAGAATTATGAAGGTTTCTTGAATGTGTCACAGTTTTTAGGATAAAAAGTATAATAAAGGTAAATTTTGGTTCCAAAAACGGGAGCTTCTATATACACTCAATCACGCGCACAAAACTAGAGGCTTTGCTAAAGGAATTAGTTTGGGGCGGGGCTAGGGGAGGGGTTGTGTTTAGAAGCTCCCCTCTAACACATGGGAGATTAGTGGCTTTACCATTAGAATTTCCAAGCAACACATGAACTTCATACTTGATTTGGCATCTTCATTGGTGATAATTTTGGTTTTTCGTCAAGCCCTTCCAATATATTATTTAGGATGAAATTTAAAAAGAACATAACTTATAAATAAGATAATGCTATATACTCTATTTTTCTTTTCATCTCACAAGGGGTGTGTAAGAGATTTGTGTGTGAGTGAATATAATTGTTCTCCAAAATTGATGAAAGTTAGAAATTTGTTAGACCAATATTGCTACCTTGACTAACATTCCTAATTAGTGGAGGAAATTTATTTCTACATTACTGTTTTAATGTATTTAGATCTGTATAATATATATATATAAATTATGTTAATCATCCACTTTCACTAAAAAGTAGCAAGGTCTCAAGTGATCATTTTTATGAATGTGGGATATGTATCTGACACCTATATCTAACTTAGACACTTGTATTCTCTAATTTTATATAATGCTTGAAGAGGAACAAGCTCATATTTGCTAGTAAAGAATATTTTTTTGTCTTGCACATGGCTAAGAGCTAAAAATTCTATACTTTTTTTTTTCCTTTTTTCAAAATAAGACTTAATTTCACATATATTTTAAAATAATTTTAGGAAAATTTATTCATAATCTCTCTTCACCTACATATGTTCCACTTGGTACAAATTATTTTCTTATGTTCCAATAAGTACCATGAATGACATAATTATCAAAATAATAATAGAGTGAAACACGCATTAATGTTCACATTGTCAACGTGAGCATTCATACTGTCAAATTTATTTAATGTGAATGTTCACATCATAAGTTGCTAAGGGTTCAAAAAAATATTGTAAGGGTAAAGTTGTTCATAAAATACATTAAATATAAGAATTAAGATTTGATATATCAAATGTCCAAAATAATAGTACTTACTAGAATACAAGAGTATCTTATGGACTAACTAAGATATAAATATTTGAAAGAGAATTTTCTAAGATTTAAGTTGAGAGAGTCTTTTACTTGGATAGGCATGTAAAATAGATACTGTTATGTGTAATGCTACATGCACTTAAATTTTAACTAACAATTTTATTAGAAATATACATGTTACCAAATCATTAGATGTTTAAGTATCATTATTTTTTTAACAACCAATCACATTTAACTTCTTATATCGTATGAAAAATTATTATACTTTTATTATAAAGTACCAGACAAGTTCCATGCTTTTATAAGCTAGTCGATTTTAAAGTTTATATAGGATAGTGTGTTAGTTGGTAAGTAAAAAGGAGAGTGTGAATTGTTGGGTACACTTCAGGTGTACTATGATTAATCATGAATTTAAATAATAATTTTAAGAGTGATGCTCACAAATAATATATTAAATAGTACAAGAATTAATAGCCATGTACAATAAATCCAAAATTTTTGAATTTTTATGGTTATGTTTGAATCATAGATTTGAATATGAATTTAGAAAGGCAAAAATAAAAAGTGTGTAAAATGTAGTTATATTTTATTAACATTTTACTCACATTTTCTCTTTTTTTTTTCTTTTTTTTTTTTTTAAATCTCTATCCAAATTTATGATCCAAACACAGCTTAAAAGAAACTTTCATACTTAAGAAAGAACAAGCTTTTGATCTTTTATAATTGAAAGGAAGAAAATTTTATGTAAAATGTACTTAAGATATATTTATTTGATACTTCTTTTAATTGCAATTTTTTTTCTAAACATATATTATAAAATAATTTTAGAAAATTTATTCATAGATCTCTCTTCATCTACTTATGTTTCACTTAGTACAAATTATTTTATTATATTTCAATAAGTCCTATGGATGACATAGTTCTCAAAATACCCCTGATGATGATAGGGTGAAACTCATATTAATGTTCACATTGTCAAATTTATTTAATGTGAATGTTCACATCATCAAGTTGCTAAGGGTTCAAAAAATATTTGTAAGATTCACCCAAATATATATATATATTCTTAAGGGTAAAGTTATTCATAAAATACCGTAAATATAACGATCAAATATCCAAAATAATAAGACTTATTGAAATACAAGAATATCTTATGGACTAACTGAGATACAAATATTTGAAACAGGATTTTCTAATAAATTCCCCAATAATGTTTCCCATATTATCTAATAAAATTATATAATATGAAACATATATATACATATACATTTTGACATGTCCACATAACTTTTAGATATGTCCCGATATTCTAAGATTTAAGTTTAGAAAGTCTTGTACTTGGATAGGCATTAACAACCAATACTCATGCTGGAGGCCATGTAACATAGATACCTTTGTGAGCAATGTTACATGGGCTTAAATTCATACTAATAATCTTATTAAAAACGTACATGTCACCACATTATTGGATGTTTAAGTATCATTACTTTTTTAACTTTTTAATAAAAATTTTAATAAGATTGTTCGTATATGAAAAAATTATTCTACTTTTATTATAAAGAACTATACAAGTTCAATGCTTTGATAAGCCAGTAGATCTTAAAGTTTATACATGATAGTGTATTAGTTGGTAAGTAAAAGGGAGAGAGTGAATTGTTGGGTACACTTCAGGTGTGCTATCATTATTAATCATGAATTTAAATAATAATTTTAATAGTAATGCTCACAAGTAATACATTAAATAGCACAAGAATTAATAGCTCTGTACAGTAAATCAAATTTTTTTGAATGTGTTTGAATGATAGATTTGAATATGGATTTAGAAAGAAAAAAAGAAAAAAGTGTGTAAAATGTAGTTATATTTTATTCACATATATTTTCTCTTTCTTTTTTTAAATTTTCATCTAAGTTTATGATCCAAACACAACTTGAAAGAAACTTTCATACTTTAGAAAGAACAAGCTTTTGATCTTTTATAATTGAAAGGAAGAAAAATTTATGTAAAATGTACTTCAGATATATTAATTTAATACTTCTTTTAATTGCAAACTTAACAATATAGTAAACAAAATTTTAATTTTTGAAAAAATCATGATTTAATAGTTTTAAAATACTTATTTCTCAATTGTCTGGAGCTTGTTTTCCTTTTTGGATACTTGAAGTTAAAATGTGGCTTATCCACTTAATGGAAGAAAAAGAGAGAGAAAAACAAAAGTATTCATATAAACAACATACCTTTTCAATTACGTGCAGTATGGTTTGATTGAGGTCGCTTATCCATAGCCAGTCTTCTCCTTCTCTGCCTGGGTACCACTTGCCCCTTCCCTTCTTCACAAATACATGTTGCAACTTTGGGGTGCATATGACTCCAGGAGAGAAGGTCTTCATTTCAGGGCAATTGAGGACAGTGATGTTTTCTACCAATGGCAATTCCCAAACATGAGTAACGTGGCAAAAACTCTTGAGCTCTGGTAGATCTTCGAGTTCCAGATACTCCAATTTAGGCAATGGAGTTATGTTTATCCTTCCTTCTTCTTTATCTTCTTCCATTGCAACTACTTCCATCATCGAGCATTTATTTATGACTAGCTTTTTTAGATGCACAAGATATGTGGCCATAAAAAGAGAGAACAAAATTTTCAAACTGCCACAATCTGAGACATACAGTTTCATTAGTTTGTTGAACGAGCCGGTCTGCAGTTGATTGCACCATATTTCGTTCATGCTCTGCAATCCATGGAGTTCCAATTCCTCCAAGCAAGGGAATGCAACCTGCAAACCAAACAATTGCATTAACAACCATACTACTAAAAGTAATATAAAATGTTTAAAAAGGAGATTTACTACTCTAGTGTCATTGGAGCATTCAACTTCTACCATTTACCTTTTCATTGAAGAGACTTTGTCCCGGGTTCTGGATGTGTTCAAATGATGTTGCCACAGTAGTAGTCACTTTGGGAAAGATACTCACAAGGTTTTGGAGATCATAAAGTCGTAGAATTTTTAATTGAGTGAACTCAATATTATCCACCAAAATTTCACCATGGCTATCCTCCTCCCTAAAAATTGTTGACATCATTTTACATCCCCTTATTTCCAATTCTTGTAGTTGTAGGATACACTGTGTCATGGACTGTGAGAACAGAAATCTCAAGTTGTCAAAATCATCAATATGTAGAACACTTAATCGTGGAATGTACATAAATCCAATGGGATCTCTCTCTGGAATATGGTTCAATTGGGGTAGACTTTTTAATTTGAGAGATTTCAATTACGGGAATACCTTTGAGTTGTGTTCCGTACAGTCAACCACTTCCAATTCAAACGCTTTCTCCAGCAAACTGCAATCCTCGGTAGATAGTTTTTCAAGATTTTGCAGCCTCGTAAGCAATTGTGCTTGAAAAACTTTGGGCAATTTGCTGCAGTGTCGTACATGTACATATCTAAGTTTGGACAAGGACATCGATGAAGGTGGACAATGTCCCATCCCTTTCAAATTGTCAAGATGCTCAAGTTCTAGCACCTCCAAAGTGGGGAATACAACCTGAAAAGAACTCATTCTTTTAGTTGTATAATGATAGTAGGAATGGTTATGAGATATATACCTCTCTGTACTTTGTATGTGTTACCTAGAACTTTTTTAACCTTGAATTTCAAATTATTGGAATAAGATATGGCAGCCCATTTCATTGTTACTTGAACCAAAACAAAAATTAAAAAAAATCATACAAATCATTGTAAAAGGTAAGTAGCTTTGGTTTCACTAGCATTCTAATTCTTCATTTTACCTTCTCATTGAATAGAGTTTGCATGACATTTTGGACGCATTCTGTTGATGTAGACAAAGTAGCAATCACTTTGGGGAAGAAACTCACAAGGTTCGGTAGATCATAAAGCCGCAAAATTTTCAATTGAGTGAACTCAATTTTATCCATCGAGCTTTTGCCCTGCCCTTTCTCATCTGCAACAATCCTTGACATCATTTTACATCTCCTTATGTCCAATTCTTGGAGTTGTAACATACACTTCATCATGGAATGTGGGAATAGATATCTCAAGTTATCACAGTCATGAACATGTAGAATACTTAATTGTGAAATGTACATAAATCCAATGGGATCTCTCTTTGAAATATAATCCAGTTGGGGTAGATGTTTTAATTTTAGAGATTTCAAAAGCAAGAGCATCTCTGATTTTTGTTCCTTACAGTCCATTTCCAATCCAAACACATTCTCTAGTAAACTGCAATTTTCTACAGTTAGATGTTCAAGATTTCGCAACCTCATAAGAAATTGTGATGGAAAAACACAAAGCCATTTGCCACAGTGTTCTACATGTACTTTTCTAAGTTTAGAAAGGGAACCCACTGAGATTGGAACATGTTCCAGCCCTTCTAGATTGTCAAGATCCATGAGTTCTAGCTCCTCCAAGCTAGGTAATGCAACCTGAAAATAAAACTTTTGTCAGTGGTAGTTATAACATTTGTAGGAATGGTTATGAAATATCACTCCATATCTATCTCTCCTCTTGTAGTCTACATATATGACCAATAATTTTTACAACCAAAAAGTTTAAATGAATGAAATAAGATACGATTGCCTTTTTTTCATTTGGTTATTGAGACCCAAAAAAAAAATACTAATCCTTGACAATGAAAAGAGAAAGAAGAGAAACAAATGATTGTGTCATTCAACTAAAGAAACTAACATAGAATAAGCTACATTCTAATAGTAAAATTTCCACCCATGTCCAAGAATAGTAACAAATTGAAACAAATAATAGAATACAAGTATCTTATACAATATAGAAATATAACAAATAATACAGATAATAAATAGAATAGATCAATATTTGATAAAACTCAATTTAAAAACTATTTTTAAAATTTTGTAATTTAAATAATTTGGATGGTGCAAACTACTGAAATTTTGTAAATGTGAAGTATTCAATTTATAATTATCGCTCTAATTACTAGTACAATATATATAATTTTTAGGGAAATTTACTTGTAGGTCCTAATAGGTGAACTTATTGTCCATTAGGTCCTGTGAGAATTAATGGTTTTTTTATCAAATACTATTAAAAAAAACGTCACTAATTGTTAATTTTCAGGAACAGTTTAAAAATTGTCACAAAAAAGTCGCTAATTTTAAACTTTCAGCGATAGTTTAAAAAATCTGTTACAGAAAAACATCACTAATTATAAGTTTTAGCGATAATTTATAAAAACCGTAAAAAAGTCATTAATTGTCAAATTTTAGCGACATGCAAAAAATCGTTACAAAAAATATTTTTAATGACGATTTTATTAGTACTTATTTTAAATAGGACTTAATAAGAATTAATTCCAACTACCATGACCTATTGATAATTTACTCTAATTTTAAAAAAAAAAAAAAAAAAAAATTTGGGGTGCGACCGCTTGAACCCGCACCCCTAGATCCATCCTTGGTAAGAAAATTTAGTAAGAAAATTAACATTTTTAGATGCACCTAAAATGTAAATATTTGTGAAATATTTTTTAAAAATTCACTAAAGATGAGAAAAAACTGGTATTTTTATTTTTATTTAGTTTTTTTTTTTGCCTTTAGTTAATTTTTGTTTAGAATTTTTCATAAATATTTACTTTTTAAATGCATCCAGAATAGATGTACCTAAATATAATTTTTTTTAACTAAAACTAAAAAAAATTCATTAAAGACAAAAAAAAATGTGAAAAAAAAAACTCAAAAATAGTTTTTAAAAATTATTTTTAATAACAATTTTATTAAGACTTATTTTTAATAAGACTTAATGAGAATTAATTCCAACTATTAAAACCTACCGATAAATTTCCATACCTTGTGGGGGAAAAGAGATAGGAAGGTAGCATTGTGGTTTTCTATTGACTCTGAAAACGGATTACTGCTATTGAGGAAGAGCCACTTGAGTTGTGGTATACACCGAAGACTCAATTTCTTCAATTGAGGGAACTCAATCTCGTCAATCCCTCTGCAAAAACCACTGAGCATTGGTAGAATCTCCAAAGTCATGGATTCTAACGCTGGAAACTCCATCTTGTTTGTTGCATCATCTTCTCCTTTTTCCTTCCAAATAACTTCTTCCATTCTATCACAATTCTTGATTTCAAGATGTTCAAGTTTTCCAAAAGAGCCGGTTGGAAGTTGGCAGTGACATATCTTTCTTAAATTGGGTAGATTACAGAGCATTAATTTCTCCAGGGTAGGGAAAATAGGAGGAATAGCATTATGTGTATGCGGGACCCATTCCATTGTATTGACAAAACATTCTGGTGTAACACAATCGTCAATTAATAGGTCCTTCAAGTGTTGGAGTCCTTCAACTCCCTCTCTAAACAACTCTTGCACTGCATCCTCCGAACTAATCTCCCGTAACCGTACAAGTGCACTACTCCTTAACAACGAATTGATCCCACCACATTCCAACGGGATAGTACACGTGTCAGGAAGTCTGAGAACAAAAAGCTTTCGGAGCCTTGTTATGTATTCTTCAGCAAAAGTGAAGTTGCCACCACAACCTATAAAAATTGAGTATTTTGTCAATTTGCTAAACAATGGGATTCTTGGCAAACACAAGACATCTTGTATATTAATCTCTAAAGTATTCAAATTGGACAAGGATTCAAACTCTCTCAAGCTCGCATTTTCTACTCCTTCCTTGCCTTCCCGTTCCCAAATGATATCGCAGCCACCCATGTACAACTCTTGTAATTGGACTAGGGTTGATATGACACCAGGTGCTATTCTTTTAAGTTCACAACATCCTGTCAGATCTAACAACTTTAAATTAACCAGTCCTCCTATTTCCTCAGGTAACTCCTTAATGTTGGTGTAACGAAAGCTGAGGATTTCCAGATTCAATAGCTTTCCAATTACAGATATATTATCGACCTTGTAACTGAGATCAACATGCAATGTCAACAGGTTTGTCAAGAATTGCAATGATGACGACAGTAACGAGATGTCCTTCGTGATTCTCAGGTCCAATACTTTGAGTTCCCTCATGCCCTCAAAAAAATTGCTTGGTATTTTTTGTGAACTATTCTGGCATCGTATTAGTAAAAGCTCCAGTTTTGAGCATCTCAATCCTCCTGGAAAGTCTTCAACTTCATTTGATATCACCGAAATGGAAGTGTTAAGCTCATATGTCACCTTCTTTGGCCACTCTCTCGATTTGGCACCATGGATTGTCATAAAACCATGCTTATCTTTAGCCGCAATTGATACAGCAACATCGCGCACTACATCGTGCATTTTTATTTCCTCCTCCTTATCACCATCCAACAGTAAATAACAACTTTTGAGTTGATCAACTAAGACATTCACTCGATCTCTTACTTCATCCACTTTGTCGATGCCTTCGAACCACCGCAATCCGATTCCGTATCTAACCAAATATTCAATAGAAATATTGTAGTCCTCTGGATACAAGCAACAAAGCAGAAACAACTTCTTCGCTCTGTCATCTTTTAGAAATTTGTAACTAAAATATAGAGCTTGATAGACTTCTGCAGGCACTCCTGACAACCAACTTTCTGAACAAGGGGTTCTTAGTTGTCGAAGTGCATCTTTCCAGTGATATTGGTTGTGTTCATTCATAAGTGTACTTCCCATAGTTACGAGGGCAAGTGGTAAACCTCCACATTCATTTACAATATCTATTGCAAGTGGTAGCAGATCAAGGTTGTTAGCACAATCGCCTACCTTCTCTCTAAAGAGACGCCATGGTTCTTCACCCACTAGGACTTCAAGTTGGATATACTTTTTATTTCGTATTCCTATCCACATATTTCGATTTCGTGAAGTGAAAAGGATCTTACAACTATTGTTGCCGCCTCCTTCCAAAGGAAATCCGTACTCCTCTAAATCAAATTCTTTCCAAACGTCATCCAATATGACTACAATTTTCTTATCCTTCTGTAGAAGTCTCTCACGTAGCCGACTTGATCGTACTGTTGGGTTCTCCATGTTGAGTTGTAAACCCAACATTTCTGCAATATGACTTTGAACCTGTTTTAAGTCTGGCTCTTGGCTGACAGTTGCTATTGCAAATTCATTGAAGAGATTTTTGGTTCTTTTTGCAACTTCTTTTGCCATTGTTGTCTTGCCCATTCCGCCCATCCCGCATATCCCAATCAAGTGGATCCCATCATCTTTCAAAGCCTCAATGATCTCGTTCATGACCAGAATTCGAGAATCAAACCCCTGGAATTCTGTTGTTGTAGGTATAGGTTCTATGCTTGGTGGTGGTGGATTGTAGGACGACTGAATGTAGTTGCTACCCTCAGCATGGAGAAGAGCAAGTTCCTGAGTCTTCTTCACAGCTTTCCTGCCCAGTGAGTAACGCAACTTGAGATTTGGACACCACCCATTGAAACACCCCTTTTGAACTTTGGCCTTGTCTTTGATAATTGTCTCTGCCTCTCCTGTGTTGTCATTTGCTTTAGTCAGCCATGCCTCAAGATGAGGTCCAACGGTTCTGACATTGTTGCGTGTTTCATCCACCCCTAGTTGAACCCCTTCTCTTGTCACTTTTAGGCTCTCCAATTGAGTCTCAAGATTTTGAATGTTGGTATTGAAGCAAAACAGATAATCAAACTGTCGGCCGATCGGAGAAATCAAGTACTCTCCAATTCCCCCCAGAGCTTTCCCCAAACAGGAGAAACCAATTCCTTCAGCCATCTCTCACTTTTTTTCTCTTTCTAATTTTTGGGCTTTTTTCTAGACTTTTTTTTTTTTTTTTCCTCAAGAAATTATAAGGAAACACAAGATGAAAAAGCCAAAAAAAAACAAGAAGAACGAAAGCAAAGATAGCACAAGAATCAAAAGGAGACAGCAAGACTGAAAGCAAAGAAGCAAAGACAGTCCAAGAATCAAAAGGGCTTTTTTCTGGACTCTTTTTTTTTTTTTTTTTTCTTAAGAAATTAAAAGGAAACACACGATGAAAAAGCAAAAAAAAAAAAAAAAAAAACAAGAAGAACGAAAGCGAAGAAGCAAAGGGAGTACAAGAATCAAAAGGAGACGGCAAGAATGAAAGCAAAAGAGTACAGGAGGAATAAAAGGGAAATGGAGGTGAGAAAGTAAATGAAAGCTCTGTTTTCAAGTTGAGTTACCTTGCTTGGTCTGGAATATGAAGAGGAAGATCAGAAAAAGCGTACACACTGGAAGCACACTGGAAGCAAATTTCACCGCAGGTACAGAGCCCTCACCCAACCAAATTTCAGCAGTCACACTGGTTTGAGAGAGAGAGAGAGAGGGAGAGAGAGAGGAGACTAATCACCAATGTCCCAAGTTGGTAAACGTAGAAATGATCAGTTGGACCTCCCTTAGTCGCATTCGAAAATAATATTAAAAAAAGACCTCTTTTATTTATTTATTTATTTATTCTGAAATCTTATTAAATGATAAAAAAATAATCTAAATAAGGTCAAGTTTAGAAAGACTAAATAAGTGTATTTTTTTACTTTTATTGAATTATATGTAGAAAAAATAGAGAGGAAATACTGATTGATATAACTCAAAAAAGATAAAAGGATAAAAAGTATGGACTTATTTAGTATAGCCAAACTTGGCCTAAATCACTCCAAACAACCTAAGAGTGCGTTTGTTTAGACGGACTGGATAATGAGGGATTGTAATTTATCGGACTATTAGTTCTGGGATACATGCTGTTTGGTGTAGCTATTAAAACAGATTATAGATTATACCTTAACAGATTATAGATTATGACTTTAATCAGAAGTTGTTAATCTGTTTGGTATAGCTGTTGGATTATAGATTTAAGTTGCTGAGTAGTGTTTGTTAAATAAGTTGTAAAGTAGCTTTTTTAATTAATTTTTATTTTTTATTATTCACTATTTGTCTACATTTTTCATAAAAAATAATAATAATATTTTATAGTCCATTTAGGTTTTTTCTATTTTTAAAAAAATAAAAAATAAAAAAATTTAAGAGTATAATCATGAATTAACATGTCCACAGCAGAAGCTGATAATCAGAAGCAAGGGGTGAGTAGCTTGTCAGAATCAGCTTTTTTGACTTAAAATAAGTTGTTAGAATCAGAAACTGTTTTAAATACGTTTAACCAAACAGTCCAAAATAACTTTTTAAAAGCCAGAAGTCATAAGTTGGCTAAAAAAAGCTGCACCAAACACCCCCATTGTCTCGGGATTATTTGGTTGGACTAAATTTGTATCCTATGTTTATTTAGTCATGAGATTAGATGTCTGGATTAGACTATTTTTAGTTATCCAATGTTTGTTTGGGATATTATGGAGAAGGATAAATGCTCAAATAATTATTTTATCATTTTCAATTATTTACTAAGTAATAGCAATATTAAACATAACTTTAATATTTTAATTATTTTTAGCTAGATTAAATAAAAATTTGTTTTATTTTATTTTTTGCACAATATTTTAATTATTTTAATTTATTATTTTCAATTAAATTAAATTTATAATTTATATTTTTTTATTTAATATATAATTTTAAATTAACGACAATAAAAAATAATTTTATTTAATATATAAATTAAATTTTCAACAACACTAAAAAAATTTAATTTATAAGGCCATAATTTATAATTTATTATTTTTAAATAAATTTAATTTATAATTTATATTGTTTATTTAATATATAATTTTAAATTAACAACACTAAAAAAATAATTTAATTTAATATGTAAATTTAATTTTTTAACAACACTAAAAAAATTTAATTTATAAGGCCATAATTTATAATTTATTATTTTTAATTAAATTTAATTTATAATTTATAATTAAAATTTTTTATTTAATATATAATTTTAAATTAACAACACTAAAAAAATAATTTGTAAATATTCAAAAGACTATTTTATCATTTTCTAATTATTTGCTAAGTAATAGCATAGAGGGTAAAATAGACATTTCACAAAATAATCTCATGGGATACCAATCTCATGGTTTCTATCCCACCTCCCCCCATGAGATAGGATAGTCTCATATTTGTGAGACTAATAGTCCAGGAGAACTATTAGTTCGGAGCAAAAAAAATGAAACAAACAATGAACTATTAGTCCGGACTAATAGTCCAATCCCACCCCATAATTCTTCAAAACAAACACACCCTAAAAGTATTTCTCACTAGCTTTTAAAAATAACCTTATTTAAAAATCAACTTATTAAACCGTCTTGCACAAATTTTTAGAATAAAAAAAAAATGCAGAATTACCCCTATAGGTTTGGAATTGCAATTACCTCATTTTCTCAAATATTTTTAATTTAACAGAATTTATAGAAAAATGAAATTCTTAAATATTTTTTTATACAATAATAAAATTATATGAATTATTAATTTAAATATATTTATGACATCATTAAAAATAATTAATTAACTTAATAATTTTTTTATAAAATAGAGCATTTGTTATTTAATTAGAAACTTGAGAGGGTGAGATGTAGAATCACGGAACCAATACGTATTTTAAGCAAATCTCAAATAATATATTTATAATTTACCAAAACATTATTACCAGCACAAATAAATTATACCAAATAACCTTATCAGATGTAGATTATGCCATCCACGTTTAACCCCTAAATTATTATTTCATTTGATCATATCCATCCATTTTAAGGAATAATCCTGGTGTGATTTTGGTATCTTCTTCAATTCTTATAATAGAGGTTATGAATTCAGTAAACATATGGGGGCGTTGTCGGTGATCTTATTTTTCTTTCTCCTTAATCTATGAAAAAGTAAATCCTAATGAGTGTAAAAAAATAAGAATGATGTTATTAGCATCTTATTTATTATTTTGAAACTCTATTTCTTTAGACCTATGTTTATAAATTTTAAATTTCTTAAAATTTATTTCTTCTCCCAAAATTATATCAAAATTATCTTTACAAAAATTTCACACATGCTAAAATGCACACCCCATACCCCTAAAAATCATTATCTCCCAAAATCCTAAAAGTTAAGACAAAAAACCTAATAAAAAGCCCCGTCGATCACACTCTCTCTCCCATAGTGGAAAAAAAAAAGTTTCTCAAATGAAGAGGACCTCTATGATTTACCTTTTTGGTAAATTAAATTTATTTGCATATAATTGAATTCTTATTTCACAATTTTGCTTCTTCTTCTTCAGTGGCCAAGGGCCTCTCTTCTATGCTCTCTTCTACAATTAGGGATTTCGATTCTAGAGCTGAAGATATCGTTCGTAGCCAAGGCAAGCTCTTTTTTTTTTCTTTTTTTTTTCCCTTCAAAGTGTATCAAATTTCCTTACTCGAACCTGTGTTGCCGATTATTTAACATGTAACATCCCCATATAATTAACATTTGATAATCAAGATTAACTCATCAATGCGTGTAACACCCCACACATATAATTCCCAATAAACAATTAAAAGAACATTCTCCACATAAACACATGACATAACCCTATGCAAATGTTTATCTATCTCATTGAACTGCAGATTTTGTTCACAAAATTACAAAATACTTATCTTGATTCAGTGAGCTAGAGAAGATTACAAAACAATTACATTGTCCTCTAAGTTACTAATTACATTGTGACATTTAATACAAAAATACAAAATTCAAAATAAAAGTAGAAAAGAAGTTACAACTTCAAGTTCACAAAATTTAGATTTTTGAAAAGAGGTAATCGTTTTCTTCTTCTTCTTCTTCATTGACAACTGTGGGGCTCTTTATTTCCTGAAATATTAGTAAATAGGCATGAGTAATTGCCCAGTAGAAAATAACTTTAACAAAGTATATAAACATTTGGTTTAAATATGCATGACCTTTATTAATGCCCATGAATTTCCATTTGTTTAGAAATTATTACACAGCACACAATTCACCATTCAATCTCCATATTTTCTCGTCCTTACACAGATGGCTAGTGGATACCTCAAAACTTCCACTTTCGTTGTCCTCACACGAACTGGCCAGCGGACACCTCACAACATCTCCACATTCGTCGCCCTTACATGAACCGGGCAAGTGGGCACCTCAAACACATTCCAAAACATTAACATGTTAAACATAACACAAATAATCACAAGAGCTCCCCAATTTTACTTATCCATAACCATTAAGTCAAAATAAAAAAAAATAAAACAAAAAAAACAACCCTTAGGGTTACATATGAAAATTTGAGGCTTTTCCTTTCAACTATTTATTTTCCTTGATTCAAATATATTTACTCATTATTTCATAATTGATTCCACAATCCACCATCAATTTCACACAAACACTTCATCAACACAAAACCCATATACATAGATACATATGTGTGTGTGTGTGTAAATACCACATCCATCTCAATAGTTCCACACAGCTTAAGATTCATACACATTTAAGCCAAAATATAAATATGCTAGGATGAAGGTATTCCTACCTCAAGGTTGCATGAAAAGAGATTAAGGTCCACGTGATGAGCTTCTGAATACCACAATCTAATCGGTTCAAAACCTAGCTCCTGACGAGGATAACAACTTTAATGAAGGCCCAAAGATCGATTCTTTCTCTTACTAGATGAAATCTAGGGTGTTCTAGCTAGGGTTTTGGAAATAGGGTTGTTAGAGAGAGAAGGAGTGTGAGAGAAATAAGTTAGAAAAGTTTTTGGATTGCAATATAACCTACTACCCCGACCAGACCGCTTGAGCGAACTTTCCACAGCTCGAGCAGTGAATGCAAGATCTCAAAATTTCATGCTCAAGTGACCATTCCTTCACTTGAGCAGTCTCGCCTACAAACATGCAAAATACTGGGAGCTGCAAATCTACTCTCGAGCGACCAAATGAATGCTCAAGCAAAAACAGCTATTACAGCCTACCTCCCTTAAGGAATTTCGTCCCCAAAATTTCATAGTTCCTGCCAAAACAACTCCAACAATTCCTAAGAAAAATGAATATCACAATAACAATAGTTTCAATCATCACCACTTCTTAACGAAATCAAAGTTAACTTCAAGCAATAGCATAGAAATTTAGATTTCTTTCTTTTACCTGCCTTTTACAACCTCCCCCCTACAATGATCTAAGATTAACAAACAAGTAAGTTTACATGTCATTCAATAAATCAAGGTATTTCTCACGAACTTTAGTTTCTCGTTCCTAAGTGGCCTCTTCCACCCCATGGTGATGCCATAACACTTTAACTAAAGGAATGACTTTGCCTCTCAAAATTTGTACCTGAGTGTCTAAGATCTTCATCGGTCTCTCTTCATATAAAGCATTATAGTCCACCTCTAAATTTGTCTAATCCAAGACATGGGAAGGATCAGGTTCATACTTGCGAAGCATGGAAACATGAAACACATCGTGCACTCCAGATAATTGCGGTGGCAATGCAAGGCAATAAGCTACCTCTTCCACCCGTTCTATAATGTCAAAGGGGCCAATGAACCTAGGTGACAATTTTCCACTTCGACCAAACCTCATTAAACCTTTTCTAGGCGATATCTTCAAAAGTACATGATCATCCACACCAAAAGATAGGGGTCTTCTTCTCCGGTCTACATAGCTTTTTTGTTGACTCTAAGCCGTTACTTACCGTTTCCGAATGAGAGCTATTTTTTTAGTGGTCTCACGAACCAATTTCGGTCCAAGCATAGGTGAATCCCCCACCTTAGTCCAACACATCGGTGACCTACATGGTCGCCCATGCAAAGCTTCAAAAGGAGCCATTCCAATGCTAGCTTGATAACTATTATTGTAGGCAAATTCCGCTAAAGGTAGATGTCTCTCCCAAGAACCTTTAAAATCTAGTACACAAGCTCTCAACATATCTTCTAAGATTTAGATAGTGCGCTCAGACAGTCCATCGGTTTGTGGGTGGTAAGCGGTGGTAAAAGTTAACTGAGTGCACTTAACAGTTTGTAGGCTTTGCCACAACCATACAGTAAAACAAGGGTCTTGATCCGAGACAATATTTACCAGAACTCCATGAAGATGGATAATCTCTTTAACATAAAGTTCTACCAGGTAATCAACTGAGTCCTCCATACATATAGCGAGAAAATGAGCCGACTTAGTTAATCGATCCACCATCACCCAAACTGCGTCATTACCCTTTTGTGTTCTAGGGAGGCTCGAAACAAAGTCCATAGTGATACATTCCCACTTTCATTCTGTGATAGGCAAGGGTTGCAATAACTCAGCTGGTCGTGATGTTCTACCTTAACTTGTTGACAAGTTAAACACTTGGACACAAAAGAGGCCACATCCCACTTCAGACCTCTCCACCAAAATTGTCAGCTAAGGTCATGGTACATTTTTGTGCCCCCCAAATGTATTTCAAGACGAGAGTGGTCAAATTCCTGAAGTATCTCGTCTCTACATGATTCAAGTACAAAAAGGCTGTCTAGATACCGGACATTAAAATTGGAATCCACCCTTAAACCCTTTTTCCCTTTCCCTTATGAAATTTTCTCCTTCATTGTTTCAACTTTCAAGCTATCCCGTTGTGCCTCTATAACCCGAGTAACAAGCGTCGGTTGTGTAAGGACAAAAAATGAAGTGTCATCCTTAGAAGATTCACTAAGCTGCAAATCAAATTCACCCAAATCACCAAGATTTCCCATTCCCTAATTACAAGATGGGCAATAGTACTCACAGATTTTCTACTTAAAGCATCGGCCACCACATTGGCTTTTCCGGGATAGTAGTGTAATTCAAAATCATAATCCTCTAAAAATTTCATCCACCTTCTTTGACGTAAATTCAAATCCTTTTAGGAAAATAGGTATTTAAGACTTTTATGATCTGAGAACACCTCAAATTTATCTCCATATAAGTAATGTCTCCACAGTTTTAGAGCAAAAATAACTGCAGCTAACCCTAAGTCATGAGTCAGGTAATTTATTTCATGGGTTTTCAATTGGCACAGACCATATGCCACTACCTTACCTTACGCCGCTACCTTACCTTCTTACCTCCAAACACATCCCAAACCTTCCCTAGAGGCATCACAGTATATAGTATAACCCAAACCTCTTTCTGGAATGACCAAAACTGGTGCAGTGGTTAATCTAGCCTTCAATTCTAAGAAGGATTTCTCACACGATTCATTCCAAAATGAACTTCACTTCCTTTCTCATTAGCCTAGTCAACGGAGAAGCTAACGACGAGAAGTCTTTCACAAACCGTCTATAGTAACCGACAAGACCCAAGAAACTACGGATCTCAAATGCGCTCCTAGGTAGCTCCCAATTCTGTACCGCCTCGATCTTCAAAGAATCTATGACAACCCCATCCTTAGAAACAACGTGACCCAAAAAGTTCACCTCAGAGAGCCAAAACTCACGTTTCTCGTACTTAGCATATAGCCTGTGCTCCCTAAGTAATTGCAACACAATGTGAAGGTGCACCTCATGTTCCTTCTTAGAGGGTGAATATATAAAAATATCATCTAAAAAGACTACCACAAACTTGTCAAGATATTCTTGGAAAAGTAGATTCATCAAGTCCATAAAGGTGGCAGGAGCATTGGTTAAACCAAATGGTATCACAAGGAATTCATAGTGGTTATATCGAGTACGAAAGGCTGTCTTTGGAATATCTTCTTCTTTCACGTGTAACTGATGATAACCCGATCTTAGATCTATCTTTGAGAAACACTGAAAACCCTTAAGTTGGTAAAAAAGGTCATCTATTCTAGGCAACGGGTACTTATTCTTAATCGTGACCCTATTCAGCTTACGGTAATCAATGCATAGCCTTAATGAACCATCCTTCTTCTTGGAAAAGAAAGTTGGCGCTCCCCAGGGTGAAGTACCAGGGCTTATAAAACCCTTGTCTAACAACTCTTGTAATTGCTCATTCGAAACCAGTAACTCTACCAGAGCGAATCTGTAGGGTGACATAGAAATGGGTGTTGTACTCGGCACTAGGTCTATAGAAAACTCAACCTCACGACGAGGTGGTAGCTCGGTGAGGTCATTTAGAAAGACATCTAAATAATCACAAACCACCCTAGGGAATACCCCTCGCGCTTCACTATTCTTGTCACTCATCAAAGTTGCAAGAAGGGAAGTGAATTTGCCTCGACTACGAGAGTCATATGATAGCGTTAAAAGTCTATTAGTTCTATCTCCCATAAAATAAAAACAGTCACCCCCAGCTGTACACACTATAACTCTCCCACGATAACAATTTATTACAGCACGATAAGAGGACAACCAGTCCATACCAAGGATAACATCAAAATTCGTCATATCTAACAACACCAAACTAAAATGAAGTCGACAGAACAACAACTTTAATCACAGACCCGCAACACCCATGGTTTAATACCATCTTACCCCCAACCGGTGATTTTACCACAAGAGAAGATTTTAATGGTTTAGCCTCTAACCCCAATATGGATGCAAATGTAGATGTTATGAATGAGTGAGATGCCCCCATATCTATCAACACATTGGCCCAAGTATTATATATAAGATATGTACCTCGCATCACCATTGGCCCGGTCGACTGTTTAGATGTGGTGACAGCATAGACTCTCTCTTGGGGTCTCTGTTCAATCTGTCCACCCCTTTGATAATATGTATGTCGCACGGACTATGCGGAGGTAGCCCCATGTACAACTTTAGATGCCTGTCCAGACTGAACTGGCTGATGAGTCTGTCTCTGGCTCTGCTCTGCCTGAAACCTTGAAGCATTAGCCGTTTCGACAATCTAGGGACAAAACTTCTTCATATGACTTGGCTGCTCACATTAATAGCAAATGGCTGATTCACCTCCACCCAAGGTTTGATTCTGAGGATGAGTAGAAGGCTGATGTTGTTGGTTACCCCTCCGTGGACATGTAATGGACTTGTGACCCTCCTCACCACATCGATAACATGTGATCCCACTTTGTCCCGTACTATCCATACTCTTTTCCGACATAGCATTTAATGACACGGCCAATAACGGCAGTAGATGAGAAGATGTAGAACTCTTTGAATTTTTGATGCCATAGAACCCCCTCGAGGTTCGATAAACCCTTGTCTCTTAAGCCGCCACCTTTTCTCTTCACCTTCAAGCATGATCTCAACATGTGTCGCGGACTCCACCAACCTATCATAATCCCAAATCATGTTTCCCATCTGTAGGCACCCCATTTTTGACCGCCCATAAGACTTGGAAACTTTTTCCTAAGCAGACAATGATGACAGTTACGTTGTCAATGTTTCGAATTCTCAACGAAGGAATTCGATTTTTAGCTCTAAAAAATCTCAACCTTCTATACCTAGGCTGCTTTTATACCTATATACCACAAAAATCCATCTTTTAGCATTGTTCCAACATACATTGAGCCTGAACTAGAGGAACAAGGGAGCCACATTGGGGCCCTGTTGTGCCTCATTGGGGGCTGGCCGTGCCTTTTGGACGAGAAACACTATTTTGGGTGGGAATCAGCTAGCTGTCTATTTTTGAAGATATTTGTGACCTATTTGGCTCAAATTCTATAAATACGAGCTGATATCTCTGTTTTGAGGGTTAGAAAAATTTCCAATAGTGTAAAAAATCTTTAAAAGCTCCTTCTTCCTTAGCAAGCTAGCTTTGTGATATTATATCATCCTTGAACCATATCTATACATCATACACACCCTTAGAGCTGAACGATGGAGCCTTGATTGAGCCTTAAGAATCATAATTCAACCTTGAGAGTGTTCTAGAATCAAGTTTGGTTTACAACCAAAGCTTGCTCTCTTCAAGAGGTATAAGCTTGTCAACTTTTTCTTTGCTTTCATTTCAATTCAGTACTGTCATCACAGCGGCCAAAATGGCTGATCCCTTTGCCCCAACGACCTTACAACCCTCATAACCTACCGGCCCAAACTAGAACCGAAGAACCTTTACCCCCTATATATGAGCCCAGCCCATGCCCTTAAACTCTTGATGGAGAAATGGCACATTACGCCTCTCGATCCTTGACCCCTCCCTAACCTACTACCACCTGGACATGACCCTACCCAGTATTGCATTTTCCACCAACAACATGGTCACCCCACAAACCTGTTCTACCGCTTATGTCATGAGATCTAGGATCTCATTGACAATAAAATCATCGCTCCACCCACCAAACCAAACGTAACTACCAATCCACTTCCCGCTCATAACCCCCACCAAGAAACATTAACCTAATCCATACACTACCACCCACCTTTAACCCAAGCACATATATTATCCCATCCCGTCTACCTAAGCCAGAGGTGGTTATTCTGAAAAACATGGACATATGTATGATGAACATAGTACCATAAACCCAACTAGGGCCTGTGGCAAAAGAGGTGGATAAGAGGGAAAATGCACTAGAAAAGGGGTTGTCTGACACCCAAGTCATAAAGAAAGGGTCACTTGTAGAGGAGTATGACCCCAGCTTGTACATTGTGGCCATTGATCAGCCAAAGCCAGTAGTCATACTGTCGGACTTCCTCAGCATCAAAGCCATTGGGGAAGATGAACTAAGGCAAATTAGAACAATTGGCCTAAACAAGGCCTAAATGACTTGGCCGAATTAGAGGAGAACCTATCCGACATGGAGGAAGATCTAGAGAACCTTTACTTCTTTGAAAAAGAAGATGTGGGCAGTATACAAATTAGATTGTGGGATCCAAGTCAACCCGAAACCAGCAATGGGTGGTTGAGTGAAGAGGACTCGAATGTGGAAGAGCAAGTAAGAGAGACTGTAAAAGAAGGGGAAGCTGGTGATAACAGCGAGGCTGAGGCTGTACCTTTGACTGAGAAGGAACAAGCATTGGAGCAATTCCAATGGGAAAGGATAGAAGAAATCTAAAGAAAGATAGCCCTGGAGCTAGGAAAAGGGAAAGGAAAAGCAGAGACTGAGCCAACAACGGTAGATGTCCAAAGCACAGGAAAGCCCGAGTGGGAGCCCAGTAACAGGAAAAGAATGCCAAGAAATGATGTTGTTTGACGAAAGGAGGTTAAAGGCATTGTACCATATCGAGGGTTACCAATGCAGAATTGCTAGGGCTTTTAACAAAAAGGTTAAGCCCAGAAACCCCAAGGAATGAGATATGGTACTGAAAGACAACCGAGCCCCCATCCATGATCCTAGGGGCAAGTTCAGACCCCATTGGACTGGTCTTTACATCATCAAGTTAATTTGGTCAGAAGGGGCTATTATCCTTATAGATTTAGATGGCCTCGAGTTTTCGCAGCCGATCAACATGGACAAGTTGAAGAAATATTACCCATGAGAGGCTCTCTAGGCTGAAAACCCGAAAGGGCGACCTAGGCAAAAGTTAGAGCATGAAAAATTAGAAACAAAGAAAAACAAAGCTTGTAAGGTTGAAAACCCGAAAGGGCAACTTTGGCAAAAGTTAGAGCGCAAAAGGAGAGAATTAATACTCGAGCGAACTTGAACCGAACTACGTAAGGCCCGATTCCCATGTTTGGGATATGTAGGCAACTTCATCCTAAAGTTCGGCTATAACCATCTCCAACTCAACTATTTTGTCTATTTGTTTGCTCAGGCCATCTCTATCCATTGTCTTCTACTTGGGTTGTGTCATTTTCATTTGGTAGAAGGGTTAGTTGCAAGATAGAGCAATGATGATGAATACAATCGTGGGTACTTATGATTTTCTGATTTGGGGTTGTATACCTTAAGGATTGATTCTGTGTGTGTCAGGTGGTAATCGTTTCCGAAAATCATTTTGAAATGTTTTAATGAATTGATTTTTCTCAAAATTTTACTTTTTACAACTTAGACCATTTTTGGGACCAAAAAGGAAAATTTTCAAGGTTCACAACTTTAATTTTATTGATTTCAACACAAGTACATTCTCCAACTTTTGATTAAACCAAAGTTTCTTTTACATCATAAAAACTTGAAAAAAGAAAAGAAAAAGACAAAGCAATAAAATTAGGGGCACAAACAAGTTAAGTGGTCTTGTGTCTTCTGCTCACACTCGTGGAGGTCTCTGCAGCCAAAGATAGCCAAACCTGTGCCTCGTCTTCGAGCCAAGCCAAGCATTTACCAGAAAGGGCGTAACTGAAGCTTGAGGCAGGGGCTATTTGTTATTTCGTCCTCCAAGCAGTGAGGTACCAAGTCAAGTGCGAAGCACGAATGGGGAATGGACCCGAGTATTCTATCCCCTTTTCCGGACAAGTCTGATCATGTCCAAACTGGCATCTGAACTAGAAAGGGAAATAGAACACACAGTGCGTAAGGCTAATCAACTGTATTCCCGGTTGTCCGGACATGCTGTAGCTCATCTCAGTCAAATTGAGTCAGGGGCAACGCCAAGCTATGTTAGCCGTAGATCTACTGTACATCCAGTCGCACCACTATACTCTGAAGGGAAGTCCACTAGCCACTGCCGAAAGAAGTAAACTCTGGCTGAATATGCAGGGCAAGTGTGATGACCCGAACCCGGCCCCATGGGTTAAGAACATTACCGGCCAGTAATCCTGAGATTACCTACGGCCTCAAACCAACCCAGACATAACTCATCAGAGTAAAGATGCCAAACGGAAACAAAATTTTAAACTTTGTCCATAGAGCTGTGCTTACATGGCACACCATAACAAACCATACATATACATATTAATAACTCACATTAGAAAATATAACAACATAAGGTTCTGTACAGACATGATCATTCAAGTCTAGGTCAGCCAATCAAAACTATATACAATCATAAACCAAAGTCCTTGCCAACATGACAAAATAAACAAGATAGCAAAAGGGCGAAGACGAGTCTCGTGCGTGAGACGTAAGGGCTGACTCTTCAAAACTTGGTTGTTCCTCCCAAACTTCATTGAGGCTGGGTTTGGACCTCTCTTAGCTCACCTACAAACACATGAATGAGCGTGAGCGAAAGCCCAATGAATAATATCAAATAAAGAAGATACATTGGAACAATATACATCAGACGGCCTTGGGCCCAATTCATATTTCTATCTAATACATATATATACATATGTAGGTCAAGTAACTGTGGTTCTAAACACATCGGATGGCCTCCGGCCCAATCCATTCATGTCAAACTGGCCTTTGGCCCATTTATCTTTCACTCATGTCAAATTGGCCTTTGGCCCAACCATTCTTCCATTCGTGTCAGACTGGCCTTCGGCCCATTCATTCATTCATGTCAAACTGGCCTCTGGCCCATTCATACTTTCATGTCAAACTGGCATTTGGCCCATTCATTCATTTATGTCAAACTGGCCTCTGGCCCATTCATACTTTCATTCTTATCAAACTGGCCTTTGGCCCATTCATACTTTCATTCTTTCGGCATAGCAAACATTTGTCCACAATTCAAATTAACAGACTTATAGAAAGATGAGCAATTGGACAAATAGCATATTTCAAATACCCTTAGTAAGATATTACTCACAGTGATCGGCTGGATGATTTGCCCTGGAGCTTGACCCTCTATATTACATAACACACATGGGTCACAAACGATTCAATCCATTCCTTAATTCACATATTCCTCTTTTCTTTCTTATTCTCTTAATTCATTCATAATGCCCAATGCATGCCTAAGAGTACATAGAAGTGAAAGAGAACAGAAAACGAAACACAGAACATGCTTACAAAATTTTAGAAATAGGGGTCCCCCGCTCGAGCGTGAACTTCCCTGCTCGAGCGGACCCATGAGGTCTGCAGAAGTACTGGTTACATCATTTTTACGCTCAAGCGTAAACTCGGACGCTCGAGCTGAAGGTCATCCTACATAGCTCCCCGCTCGAGCGTGGACATCCCCGCTCAAGCGGACATCAAGTCTGCAAAATATTCTGGGAGCTCGTATTTTACGCTCGAGCGGCAGTTTCCTCGCTCGAGCGGACATCATGAATTCTGGGTTTTCCAGAATTTGTTCTTGAGCTCAATTTCGACCTTCTAATGTTCAAAACCCATAATTTTGGTTCCCAAACATGCAAATACATTACATACCATGAGTATACAAGTAATAGGAGGCCAATTGCTCAAAATCATGGTCAAATTTCTTCAAAATCAAACAACATTTTTGTATACGTATGGCTCAAGCTTTCAAACCTCATATAAGTTCAATAATCAAACATACATGCAATCTTTTAACTCCAATTCCATTTCAAATGATGCAAATGGTGTCTATACTCATGAAACTTAACAAAACCATGCTTGCATGTATGATCAAACTTCCAATCTTGCATAATTGGCATGCTACATGTTAGATTATGCACACTTATGGCAATTGATAGCAATTCTATGCATGCATGAACATATCTCATCAAAATCAACACAACTCATGATCTAGCTCACCAATTAATCTTGAATTCACAAAATCACAAGCTCAAACTTATGAATCAAGGGTTGATTACTCACTTAGGAGCTCAATCTTCCCAATTTATGATCAAATCTTGAGTTGGTCTTCAAATCATTCAAGTTCAAGATCAAAACTCCAATTGTTTCCCTCTCTCTCTCTCTAGCTGGCCCTCTCTCTCTCTTTTCTATGAGTTGATTTCAGCCAAATGAACAAAAAGATAGGGGTTGGGTGTATAATGGAGTTTCCTTAATCACATTTATAATATTGAATGATTGAGTACTTAATTCATTAATTTAATCTATTTAATCTGATCCGAATCAATTTTCAATTAAATTTCACCGTAAGCTCTAAAAATTACGCCAATCACAATGGCGCAGTCAATTTTGGTTTCTGTGGCCGATAAGGCCTTCAATTTAAATTCCAAAGCAGATAATCAAACAGATATTCCTACGGTGAACAGATAGAAATTCAAAACCACATATATTCACATAAATGGCACACAAAATCATATTAGACACATAATCACATTCATAATAAGGACCAATTAGCATAATATGGAACAGGGTTATCACAGCAATGGTCCACCACTTTCAGCTTATCCAAGAGCCATACCAGAGAAGGAATGAAAAATAAGAGAGATTAAAGAATAAGGAGGTGTATGATGAGGGAAAAGTAAGAAAAAGGGTTTTTCAGATGAAAATAGAGAGTGAGTGCTGAGTGATGCGAGGAATCATAAATAAGAAAGGATGGGAAACAATACCTGAAGAAGCAGTGGACTCCCTGTAAATCGAGTAGTCTCTTACCGATGAAAAGCATTTAAACCCATTAGGGGTCTCGGCCAATGCCAAACCCATGTAACTCTTACCCTCTTCAGGCATTGGGCCATTTCAATTAACCTAATGCTAGCTCCATTGTAACTAGAAGCAAGTAGGAAGTGTGCAAACAAACATAAACAAAGGGTGTTGGTGGTAACCTCGCCAGAAAAAGTCATTCCTGTCTCCGATGACGGAAAACTGATGAATTAAGTTCAGTATATCTAGCTCCCCATTATGAGCCAGGGACCGAGCCTCGTATAATGAAAGCCCACACATCTGTCCAAGTGCCCGTGCATGGCCGAAACAGGGTTGCGACATGATTTCTTCGTCGTGCCGGGATGCCATCAAAGCTTAAAATTCTTCGAGAAAAGGACACATATCTTGTGATCCGAAGCGAAACACATGTGTAACCGAGTTCCAGCATCGGATAGCGGCGTGGAGGAATGGAAAACAAAGCGAAATGCGGCTCAAAGGAAAAAGAGTGTTTATGCTGAAACCATGAAAATTCACATTTTCCAAGCCATCGAAAGTGGCTATCCAGCCTCGGGGCTTATTGTTGAGCAAAATCTTCATCTTGAGAGGAAAATATCAAAGATTTGCTATTCTGCCAAGAAAATAGTATGAGAGCACCTTTTACAGAGTTTGGGAAGAAACAGTGCATGACAGTTGGACTGCACCCACCGACATCATTTTTCGGCCCAGTCGTGCCTATTTGGACCCAGCCAAGTCAAAGTGTCAGCCCAAACCAGTGCAATTGTAGAAAACGGCTGGCTTTGCCTTGGTGTATTGCGGCCATATTTTGAGTTTTGTTTTGTTTGTATCAAGTGTTTTTTAGTGTTTTTAGGTTATTTTCATTGTGCTTTTCCGTTATCGAGTTGTATTTTACATTTTTAGGTTATTTTAGCGTTTTTAGCATTTTTTTGCGTTTTAAGCCAATTTTCTTAGCCTTTTCCATTCTTTAATCAATTTGTCCAAAGTGATGTTTAACTCCACTAAACGAGAAGCAATATCAAACGAGAAGCAACTCTAAGCATAAAAGAGGGACCATGCCGTTAACAGTGAACCTCTGTAGAGATTAAGCCATTGAGCATAGGTCTCTCGCTCATGCTTTGAATAACCATCAACCAATTAAAATGACTCTCAAACAAAAGAAGAAAAGAAGAAAAGAGGGAGGTTCCAGAAATGAATGTTAAATTAATTATTAAAATGAGACCTTTGAAATGAAGAAAGCTATCAACTTAAACAACTCAGTGTCTAAGGCCTAAACAATCGAAGCTATGAGGACTTACACTACAACAAGCTAATATTCAAAGCATAAACTAATTTACTAAATTAGGACAGCCCTAAACAGTCCCAAAACATAAAAAACTATGGCTAAAAGTGTGTTAAAAGTACACAAAAAGATAAACAAAAGTAAGGAGACACAAACTAGTAAACAAAGACAATGAGAGGTGGCCAACCCCTCCACTTTTTGAGACCTTAAACCATGTTTTCCAGCCCTTTTAAACCTCTGAAAATCAATTTGAAAACTAAATAAAATAGTGTAAAAATAAGGGTTTGAGCTATGAAATATGGTGTAAGAGAAGGTGTTAACCCTCTCTACCCTTTGGTAGCTATCCAAACCAAAATTTAAACACTTGAAAAGGACTCAAGACAACACAAAAACACAAGAAGTAGCTAACAAGAGATTGGAAAAGAAGTAAGAGAGAAGGTGGTATGCTTATACCTCTCAAAGAAGCGAGCTCTTGTTTGTAACACAAACTTGGTTCAAGCACACTCTGAAGCTTGAATTGTGATGCACAAGCCTCAACCAAGGCTCTAAGGTTATGATCTAAGGTGGTATATGGTGTATGAAGAGAGATAGGATTGCTCAAAGGTGACTTATATAGAAAGAAAGAGCTCTCTCTTGTGTGTATAGGCTTTTCATAAATTATTCAACCCTCAAAACAAATATATAACCTCGTTTTATAGAATTTGAGCAAAACAGGTCAAAAATATCTTCAAAAATGGACAGCTGGCCCATTCCCACCTAGAACAGTGTTTCTTGCTATCGAGAACCGGCCAGCTCCCAATGGGTTTCCATGTTCCACTATTTTAAACTTAATATAGGGTGACACAATGTTCAAAAATGAATTTCTAGGATAAACACAATATAAATATGAAGGTTTGGGATTGGTTTTGGAGCGCGAGCTTATGTTCAATCATTGAGACTTCGAATCACACACAACACAACTTCATCATCGAGTGCCCAGGACAAAGCATCCAAGCCTTGCAGGCAGTCAAAAATGGGGTGTCTACAGAGTCCCAACTGTAGGGCTAGTCGTATTCGAAAGGAGCACAAAAAGCAAGCTACAGTTTCTATCACTTTTATCAAGATTCTCGGCCTTAGCCTCTTCTCAAACTCTAGACGCCTACACTCTTCTGTAGCTACCAAGTCAGGTGCAAAACGTGATAGGCTCGTAAAAGTAGCCTCAAATTCCAACACTATGGAATCAAACTATTCTAGTTCCTCAAACACTCTCCTCAAGCGTTCCCTCGCAGTTGAATGAAGGTATTTTTCCTTAAAGGCATGACAAAACGCCTCCCAAGTATGTTCAGTTTGACCCTTGGCATATTTCTGCCATTGGCCAGCATTCCCCTTCAATTGATAACTAGCGAGTGCCACCCAAAGTTCACCATCCCGAATATCTAAAATCTCGAAAGATTTGGAGATTTGGTGATTTTCTCAAGCTATTCATCTACCTTTAATGGTTCAGCACCCCCAAGAAATTCAGTAGGATTTGAGCGGAAAAATTCCTTTTTTAGGAATGAAACTCTAGTCTCCCCTTCAATAGTTCTAGTAGCTTGCTTGGCTCTAAGAATATCCATTGACTCCTTAAGAGCCCTGGCCATCTCTCAAGCCAGCACTCCCACAGCGTCTAGTGGAGCGCCATATTGTTTTAACCCACTCCTTCTTCTTGAGGAGGGATCTCTAGTTGAGCCAGGATATCCCGACCACCTCGACCACGTTCAGACATCTTATATAACAGTAGATGTGGACAAAATTAACTCAAAATTCATATACTAGTTTATCACTTCTTCTCAAGTCTCACTCTTATTCTCAACACATAAGCATGTAAATAAACAAAACACATACGGATTCCTCTCCAAAGATATCAACTCATTCCATGACATTTAAGGATTTCCTAGTGGAAAAAAAATATTGATCAGATGCCTTTTTAAAGGGACTTCGATGAATGTAGTGGACACAAGTTATATCCTAGAGGATTGACCCCATACACACCTAATCACATAAACACATAATCAAATAACACCACCAACCCCTCATCCTAGCATGATAACCCATTATGACGAAGTCATTTCTCACGAGCTCCAGGTATGCAACCCAGTTAGCTATGATACCAAATTTGTAACACCTCACACATATAATTCCCAATAAACAATTAAAAGAACATTCTCCACATAAACACATGACACAATCCCATGCAAATGTTTCTCTTTGCCATTGAACTGCAGATTTTGTTTACAAAATTACAACATACTTATCTCGGTTCAGTGAACTAGAGAAGATTACAAAACAATTATATTGTCCTCTAAGTTACTAATTACATTGTGACATTTAATACAAAAATATAAAAATTCAAAACAAGAGTAGAAAAGGAGTTCCACAATTACATTACAACTTCAAGTTCACAAAAAATTAGATTTTTGAAAAGAGGTAATCATTTTCTTTTGCTCCATTGATGGTTGTGGGGCTCTTCATTTTCTGAAATGTTAGTAAATATGAATGAGTAATTGCCCAGTAGAGAATAACTTTAACAAAATATATAAACATTTGGTTTAAATATGCATGACCTTTATTAATGCCCATGAATTTCCATTGGTTTAGAAATTATTACACAACACACAATTCACCATTCAATCTCTACATTTTTACGTCCTCACAAGGGTGGTCAGTGGACACCTCAAACCTTCCACTTTCGTCATCCTCACATGAACCGACTAGTGGACATCTCACAGCATCCCCATATTCGTCGCCCTCAAGCGAACCGGGCAAGTGGGCACCTCAAACACATTCCAAAACATTAACATTTTAAACACAACACAAATAATCACAAGGACTCCCCAATTTTACTTATCCATTAACCATTAAGTCAAAATAGAAAACAACCCTTAGGGTCACATATGAAAATTTGGGGCTTTTCCTTTCAACTATTTATTTTCCTTGATTCAAGTATATTTAGTCATTATTTCATAATTGATTTGAGAATCCACCATTAATTTCACACAACCACTTCATCAACACAAAGCCCATATATATATACACGTATATTTATACATATACCACATCCATCTCAATAGTTCAACAGACCTTAAGATTCATTCACATTTACGCCAAAATATAAATGTTGAAGGGTAAAGGTATTCCTATCTCAAGGTTGCATGAAGAGAGATGAAGGTCCACACAATGAGCTTCTGAAATACCATGATTTAATTGGTTCAAAACGTAGCTGTTGACGAGGATGACAACTTTAATGAAGGCCCAAAGATCGTTTCTTACTCTTACTAGATGAAATCTAGGGTGTTCTAGCTAGGGTTTTGGAAAGAGGGTTGTTAGAGAGAGGAGTATGAGAGAAATAAGTTAGAAAAGTGTTTGGATCGCAATATAACCCTGATGCCCCGACCAGACCGTTCGAGCGAACTTTCCATCACTCGAGCGAAGTACCAAAATACAAAGGGACCGCTCCAGCGGTGAACGCAAGGTCTCAAAAGTTTTGCAGAGCTAGAGTGAAAATACTAGAAGCTTGCATTTTATGCTCAAGCAATCATTCTTTCATTCGAGCAGTCTTGCTACAAACTTGCGAGATACTAGAAGCTGCAAATCTCCGCTCGAGCGACCAAATGACCGCTCGAGCGGTCACCCAAAACAGCTGTTACAAAGCATATCAATACTCATTAATTATGTTCTATAACAATTTGGTAATCGTAAGTTCCCATCATTTGTATACTCATTAAATCTCTATACTTGTATTGATAATATGCTAAAGGTTTACAAAATAATCCACATGCTATTACAAATTCAATATTTTCTAAGGCATGAATTTACAGCATGTGAGACGGTTAATATACAGAAATTTAACACACAAATTAGTGCCCTACAATTACAATTTTCAAGGTTTAGGCCCGGTTACAAGCAAATGGTTATCAAACCCATAAATATAAAACACTTGACTTGTGAAAACGAAACAACATGATCGGTACCTAAATGTTAGATATTTGACCTTCTAATAGACACTTTATTAGTCTATTTATTTATATTATTTTATAATTTTGTGTGATGTTATGAGTTTTCACATATTTTGGATGCTTGTATATAAGTTGTTGTAAATAAAATATTTTAGATATTTTTATATTAATATATTGAAAAATAAATAAATAAATAAAAGAAAAGAAAGATGGTGCTCGGTTTTGATGACTTTTCGATAGTTCGGAAGATTAAAGCAAGAAACCATCATGATCAACATCATCATCGCCCCACCATTCCAATTCATTCCAACCATCCCACTCAGCCCCTCCACTTTTTCACCTCTTTTTATAAACTTTTTCTTCACCTTTTATCTTCAACATCATCACCCACCGCACCACTAATATATATATATACATACATATTAATTTTTGATTCACCACTAACTAATATATATATATATATTATTAATTATTAATTCATTTATTTACTTTGCAGGTTTTCTTTTGCCTATGAAAGGCAGCAAGTTCGGCCAAGAGGAATGAAGAAGAGGGCTTGGGGGAGAGCTCTTCGGCCAAGAGTGGGAGTGTTTAGGTTATAAATATTAGAATGTGATATTTATATGAGTGTTAGGAATTAATTTTTTTATTTAGTGTAAAGATGAAATCCTAACCAAGTAATTGTAGTTTTACTATATTTACTATTTTTAGTTTTGATTTTATTTGAATAAATTGTATAACTTTTAGATCTTTTTATATAATAAATGTTTTATTCAAATCACGTTATACAATTATTTTCACTGTTGTGTATTAAAATTGTTAGACAAGCCATACCTAGTAAGATAAGTAGTGCATCAACTGCAGTTTTTAGTAGTTTAATGATGACAATCTGTGCTAATTGAAGATGATTCGTGATTTTCGAATTTTAATATACAAATCCTCTAGATGATGTATTTCTGATAAACTTATATCATATTATCCAAACTAACGATTTTCTAAAAACTAATATAATAACCCTGATTATAAGATTAGTAGTGGATTCAAAATCCTGAGATATTTCTTATTTTATTTTATTTATTTTATGTTTTTATTAATTTTAGTTTTATTATTTTCAAAACCAATCTTCTTAAATTACTTTAATTATTATTTTTGAATCAACACAACTTGATTAGTTTCTGAGGATCGACACCTAATCTTAACCGCTATACTCCGGATTAGTAGTTATTACTTGGTTTTAAATAAAATATTTTGGTGCACAAACAACATTTATTTTTGGCGCCATTGTCGGGGACTAAAAATAGAATTATTTAATTTAGATATTTATTTATAAAACAAAATAAAAAAAAATTGAATTAGATTTTTTTTTTGCAGGGGAAATATAAATTAAAAAAAAAAACAAAAACTAAGAAAAAAAGACAAAATTTTGATACCGTTGCACAAAAAGCAAATATCCATACTGAACATATAATTCATGGACTATTTACCTTTGTTAGACACTCGTGGATTTGATTACATCTGCTACATATATAACTTTGAGGACAAATAAAAATGACTGACTATTAACCTTTGACTACTAACATTTACTTTATTACACTTTCTTTTATTCTATACATTTATTTTCTTTCTCGGAGGTCATAAATCCCCTTTTATTTTATTACAATTTAGTTTGTCCTTTTTTTTTTTTTTTTTTTGTATATTTGTTTATGCTAATTTGCAGGCTTTAGCTTGTAAAGAAAAAAAATAAAAAATAAAAAAATAAATAAAGTATGAGTTTTTGAGCTCTTTTGACAGGAACAAAGGTCAAAGCTATTTAGTGTTTTGGAACCTTGTGTATAGTGGGGTTATGGTGTATTTTGAAAATAATTTGTGAAAATATGAGAGTCAGCATGTCGATTACTTTGAAACCCCTTATGATTATTTTCAATATCAACGTTATACTCCACCACCTCAACAAATCCTATTTTGAAGAGAGTGCTGCAAATTTTTCAAAATATGGAATTCAGTACACAATTGTTGCACTCCCAAATCCCACCTTAACAAAATTCAGATAACAAGGATGGAGTGTTAACATTTCTTCAAAGCAACTTAGATTTCAATGTGTTGTTGCATATCCAGTGTCAATCGATTGCCAAAATGTAAGATATTTAGAGCAAATAGCTAATACTCTCGATAACGAAGAAGAGATTGCCTCCCATTTTTCAATAGAAAATTCTTTAAGAGAGTCTCTAGCTCGTTTTGATTTTGATGACAGTGATATGGATAAGCCATTATCAACCCCTTTCAAAGAATCACAATTTTCTTCCATTGAGAATGATCCACTCTCAACCCCATCTTCTTCACCTTGTGTGGAAGTATCGCATCAAGAGTCAGAGCCTTTGCCCTCAATTGATACTGATGAATTTTTAGATAGGGTTAAGACTATCTCCATGGATACTTCTCCACCTGTTTATTTAGTGTTTGAGAAAATAGTGAGTGAGTTGAGTGGGTTGGTAGCAAACTTTTGATTTATGTTCCTAGGGTCTGTTTACATGACTTGCTACTCAAAAATACATATGCTAGGTTTGCATATATTACTCTTGTTTTGTTAAAGGATCACTTTTTAACTCACTTTTGTCCACTTTTGGACGGGTCAATTAATTTTTGCTAGGAGAACCCATATCTCATAAATCATAAGAAGCGAAAAAGTGGAATTGCCGCACTCAAGTAAAATAGATTAGTTTATTTTGTTTTGTATTATTTTATTTTATTTTGTGTGCGTCAGTGTGCCGTGTCAAGGCAAAATAGATGCATACACTTTTGAAGGGAACCGTCGACTAGAACTAAAGAAATTTGGTCCGAGACGGGTTAGTTAAAGGAGGATAAGATTTTCAGCCCTAAACTGTCTTGGAATTTGAAGATAAAAGACCAATTTTTATTTTTATTTTGATGTTATATTTTTGTCTTTTTTTATTTATTTATTTCATATATATAAAGAAAAAAATTGTTTTATTTAAAAAAAATGTATATTTGTGTTTATTGTTTACCCTTATTGCAGGTATAACTTCCTTCAAGTTTGGGGCATCTATCTCCTACATCTCGGTGATATAATTTTTTTTTATTTCTTGTGTTTTCCTTCCTTTTCATTGTTCTTGTCAATCCTTTGTGGTATGTGCTATTGAGGACGATATCAATTAAGTTGGGGGGGAGGGGTTTTGGTTTCTCTTTATTTTTACTTTTATTTTTATTTTCAATTTTACTTTAAAAAAAATTTGTGTTCGGTGCGTGTTGTGTTAAATTTTGAATTGTTTATGCAACTAATTGTTAATTTTGTTGCCTTAGTAATTTAATTACATCTTAGTTTATTATATATGTTTTGATTAAAAATAATTTTTTGTCTCATCTCAGATTGATCTGCACATGCACATAGTCACAAAAATATTCTTTGATTAATTTTTGGACTTAGACATGAACATCTTGATGACTAATGTGAAGACTTTTTAACCCTTGTGAGTTTACAGCCATTCTTTTATTGGAGGGTTGTAAAGACCCAAATAAAATAAAATTAGATAAAATAAAAATGTGGTGGAGAATTTTTGAAAGGGGTCATGCTCACTTTCTGTAGAAAAGTGTTTAAAAATAGGAGATGGTGGAAATAAATAAAAAAATAAAAGAAAGATAGAGAGGTCAAGATCAATGTGTAGGGCAATGGAATATATTTTTTTTTTTGGGTGCTAAAACCACTCCACTCATTTTCCCCTCATTTCTTTTTATCTTTTCTTATTCTTCTTGTCTGAAGCATCCACTATGGTCTAGACTACTAAAAGAAAATAAATGGAATGGTTAGAGAATGTTTGGGGGAAAGAGAAAGCAAAGAAGGGGTGGACTATGGTGATGCTTTCTTACTATATATAGTGGTGTTTCTTTATTCAGTTCGTGAGTTGTTGCCGTTGGTGAGTTATGCACCGGCGGTAAGCATGTTACGAAGTTGGTAGTGTGCTGGGTTATTCCCAGGTTTTTCTCCCTGGGTAATACCACTGGTACCGGAGAATCCACCATAACTGCAGTGGCTAAACCACCTGCAACTCCTCACAATATCAGGTATTCATTAAGGCAGACAGAGTTTCTCCATTTGATCTTGCTGCTAGTTGGAGAGCATATAAGGAGAACCTTCAGCTCTCAACTGTTCGGAGAATTCCTGATGTTAGTATAAATTCGATACCAGAGATGGGTGCTGAGAACGGCTCTTCAGCAAGTTTGGAGCTTGATCTTGAACATTATGTTGTCCCAGCTAAGGCAACATCTGCAAACTCAGGTCTGATTTATGCTGCTAACATGTCAGAAACTCCAAGGTCATTAACCCATGCCGGGGTGCTTTTCACTTCTGAGGGTTCAGGCAGTGTTTCGCAATCCTACAAGGATGGTGGAGTTTTCAGTGATCGACCTGCGACTATAAAGAATATGCTAATGTTATATAGGAGATGGAAGTCATGGTACCAGATCCCTCTATCGTTTATTCAGGTACTGGCATGGTTGAATCAAAGTCAGTAGGGACATTTTCACCTTTACAAAAGCAAGATAGTCACAGGCGACTCTTTGTTGGGTGGGGGGTGAGGTGGTTGGATCTCTAAGCATAGTTCTAAATTGCGGTATCGGGTAACGTAACGGTATCGATCGCGGAGTATTGGTATCGGTAGTATCGACCGGTACGTATCGGGAATTGGGTGTCGCGGCCATGAAATTTTAAAAATCATTAACAATCCCTCCAAAACTCAATTTTATGCATTTTTTTGACTCTTTTATTCTTAATTTGTCACATTTTAATCAAAATTTTGATAAGTAAAAACACTTTTAACTATTTTCAATTAAATGAAATGTATTTATTTTACGAAATAGAAAAATATAAGGAAAATAATAATAATAATAATATATGAAACAAAAATAGTAACAAAGTATAGAAGCTTGCAAGTTCAGCCTTCTGATATGTTACTATACTACACATACCCAATACACACCCAGCACACACATGCACATGACACACACGGCACACAGACAAACACACACACCACCAACTTTTCTCTCGCTAGATACACCCATTCATCTCTCTCTCTCTCTCTCTCGGGAGAGGTTTTGGGTTGGAAAAAATGTAAAGACACACCAAACCAACGGGGGACTCTGGGTACCTCCTCTTTCTCTCTCGGCATGCATCTCTCTCTCCAATAGTAACAGAGTATAAGGATGAACCTATAGTAACAGAGTATAAGGAAAACAAAGAAGCTTGCAAGTTGCATATTGGTGTGCTTGCCCAACAACAAAACATAGCACAACAGCCCAAAGAATAAACTTGCAAAACAGAGCATAAAACTGAGCATAAAACATCACAAATTTCAGGAGGTTTTTCTGCTCTGCCCCAATTTCATATGTAACCGACGATTATTTTTGCTTTTGCTGAAGGTTCTCTCCTCTAATTTCATTCGTACCGGCCATGGCAAATCCGTATCGGAACTGTATCGCTGTATGTATCGGATTCAGGCCGATACGTACCGAGAATCGGACGCTACAGCTGCGAATTTCAGTCTCACCGGTATACCGGTCCATATCGGTATCGGCACTCCAATTTTCCGGTACGAATTGGCCGGTACGTACCGTACCAGCCGATATTTAGAACTATGCTCCTAAGCTAGTTAAATCGGTTAGTGCAACAACTTTCAGTGTTGATCTCAGACTAGATTCAGATACGCTGAACAATATGATTCATTTAACCCTGTGTTTTGATGAAAGGACTGGAAACCAGGTTATGACCGGGGGTTTCTTGACTAATAAACAAGGTTCATATGGGTGGATGTTTAAACTAAGTGAATGGGTCCATTTTTCCTCCTATGACGTTGGTTTTTCGTTCATGGTATTTGGGCCACGTTATTTATGGACAGTGTGTATATTGGACTTGTGAGTTATGGGCAGTGTGTTTTTTCAGCCCTTTTTGGGGGATGGTTTGTAGAGACACTTGTAGTGAACTTCAGACCCATGTTCTTGAGACCGAAATGAAGAGCTTGACGAGAGCAACATTTTGACGTAGGGATTTTCTTTAAGTTATATATATGTTTTTGCAAGATTTAGATGATTTTCTAAATCATCCTTTGTATAGTTTTGAAAATTAATTGTTGATTTAAGAAAAAGAGTAATTTTGAAAATGGGTTTACTATTTGATCATTTGAGATAGCAATTGGGGATTTTTGAACTATGTTGATGAAAGAGAGATATTTTTGGTGAGATCTTCTCAAATATTTGAAGATGAATGGCTTTTGGTGAGAAAGCCTAGAAATTGAGAGTTTTTAAGAAAGATGTTAAAAATTTTTAGAATATGTTGTTATATTTATTTTGTGCGCCAAAATAAATGAGGCTTGAAAATTGTTTATTTATTTACATATAAATGATGTTTTCATGGAATATGGGAATTGTTGAAGTTTTGGGAATTGTTGTTTAAAAGTATTAATATAGTCTTGAGATGACTAAAATTGTTAAGATTATTTGAAATGTGAGAATTATGTTATTCCTTGATGAGTTGAAATAAATGTATTTAATTATTTATCTTGTGAAATTGTATTGAAATGAGAAATGGAAGTTTTGATCACAATGGAAATATTGTGTGGAAGAATGGAAAATGGATAAAATGTTGCATTTGCATTTATTGATACATTGGCACATTATTTCATTTTATTACATTAGATTTTGAAGGTTGATTTGAAAAACTTTGTATTGAGAAAAGAATGTTGAGAAAAGTTTTCATGAAATGGTTTTGGGATAAATACGGTGGTAAGTCTTGACAGGTATAGTGTGGATTATAGGTGTCGAGCCTTCTAGTTGAGATTGGTAAAAATAACAAATTGGTAGTACTTGTATAGTCTACTTGCAGACACCAGCCTAGTGATTGATAGGTGGTGTAGATGATAGGTATCGAGCCTTCCAATTGCGATTGGTAAAAATGACAAATTGGTAGTACTTGTATAATCTACTTGCGCTGACCTAGGGATTACCAGAGTTGTATTTACCGCCCCTTGAACAAAATTGATAAATGTAGAACAATTGAAATTGCATAGCATCATTGTGCGTGATGGTTTTGAATAAATGAGGTTGTGTTCTTATTTTTCAAAAGAGCATGGCATGGCATGGCATATGCATCCACCTTTTGAGACTTGTATAAAATATATATACTTTGTGAAGGATTTTCCTACTGGGCTTTATGCTCACCCTACGGGATTTTTGTGTAGGAAATGATGTGGTGATCCCGCCTAACTGAGAGTGTGAAAGTGTGTGAAGAGAGCATAGTGTGCTCATTTGCTGTGACTCTGATTGTAAGCCAAGGGCTTTATATGTGTGGGTTTGAATAACCGTTTTGTGTAACCAGGCTTAGGCCTTGGAACTTGTAAACCCTTAGGGGTATTTGTTGTTTAATTAATGGTTGTTGGATTAATTGTATTATTGCATGAAGACTATTTATATCATGTAATGCAAGTATGATGATTTGTTATCAGTTTTACTTTAAAGAGCCATGACTAGTGTATCACCATTTGGACATAAAAATGGGGGCGCTACAGGAGGGTTATTAAATTTACTTTTAACTATTCGGTTGGAAGCGCACTATTTCATTATTTAGTCTCATATTTTTCATTTTAGTTGAATGTTGAGAAATCATGTTACATTTATACTCTATAAAAATCATGAAAGTTGAAAGATTATACCAAATTTTGGGAAATAATTTAGGTCATTTTTTGTATTCTTTGAGCTTTAGCATTTCTTTCTACATACTCAAAAATCCTTATAAATCAATTTGAATCTACATGCCAAACCTTTCATTCAATAAATCCCTGGTGATAACTGACCAATGTCTTTAGGAGCAAAAGAATAGAGGAATTAATAAGAAAGAGAATAGAGAAGAAAGAAAAAAAAAAAAAAAAGAATAAAAACGTAAGATTATGAAAGGGAGTCAACTTTGTTACATATTGTTGAAGAAAGATAATGTCAAAAACATGAAATAATAATTTTGAAAGTTCTCTTACACTCATAAAGGAGATGATGATTCTTACCCATTATCTTACCTCTCCCTAACCCTAATTGACTAAACCAATAAAAGTCCTATGTGGTCCCGGAGTTGGTAAATTTTACATATAGAAATAGGGGTGTTGGTGTAATTTTTTAGCATTTAGCATTCTTTTCAAAAGATGGTGTTCTTTCATGCTACTGTCTTTCACTATTTACATGCGAGACATTTTGATTTGTTTATATTAACTCCACATACATCTGTTGAGAGTATACAAATTTGCACTGTATCTAATGATTCATTTGATGAGTGCAATACCTATGAGATTTGAGTTGAAGCATACTTATAATAAAACTAGGGTCTTCTTTCATTAGGAGATTAACTAATATTTTTGTTCGCTATAATTTATACACACACCGAATATAGAGATAGATAAATTGTTGTTACTAATTGGTAGTATTCTAAACTCTGATAATTCTTTTGCTCATATATTATTTTCTTTAAAAAAAATGTGTTATTTTTTTTAAAGTTCTAAATTTGGTGGATAAATTCTCTGTATATGTAACGCCCCACTTTTTAAAGTTCTTGAAAGTAGGCTCATCCAAATAAAGAAGAATTCCCATGATGCTAGCAATGTAACCCAAACCCTCTTCAGTCCAAAACTCCAAAAAGAACATTAAACAACTTCACCCACAACAGCACACTCAAAAATTCACACTTTGTAAGTTTTAGTCCAGGTTGCCATTTTTTTAACAACAATCAATCTAGCCCCAATTTAATATGGGCCATCTTCCAAAATTTTGTCCATAGCCTCTTTACTTTTTACTTTAAAATAAAAATGCCATTATCAATGGAGACAATATCCTCAAGCAAATTTTCCAAAGTTTCTCTGCCCAAGTTTTCACATAATGGAAAAAGAATCTTTTATCAATGAAGTATACAACCAAGGCATTTTCCCAATGGGAAAAACCTTTTTTTAAGATCTCAACAGGGACATTGTACATGCCATCTACTAAGTTCTCAATCTTATGGACACCTATTTTATACTTCAATTTTGATACCTTGTGCAAACACTCCATTTTTGACCGACCTTAAGACTCAGACGTCACCAGTCGAGTGCTCGGTGATATTGTATATCGTGCTCGTTCAGAAGTTTCAGAGTCTCGACTGCGAGCCTTGCCTCCGGACTTCCGGACTCTTTCGTGCCTTGCCTCGGTTTGCGAACCAGGCTCTGTTTTCTCTATTTTCTCTTCCCAAAGGGAGGGAGAGGTCTCGTAGATAATCTCTCAGTGGTCGTAGGCTACGTTTCGTGGTCGTAGGCCATTTTTTCCGTTTGGAGCCCGGTTTTCGATTTTTCGAAGTCGTTGGCCGTGTGCCTCGGTTCGGGACTGCTTAATCACCTCCGTTTGCTCCGATTTTTGGTATACACCTTATTTCCTCCCTTTTGAGGGACACTATGGCCCGAGAGACCAACTTTGTGGTCGAATGCCACCTCCGGTCTTAAAAGCCCATTTTCAGGGCCCCGGGCCGCGCGTTTCGGTCCTCGAACCTCCGTTTTGCATCCGTTTTGGTTCATTTTTGGTGGAGACCGTATTTTCATTGTTAGAAAGCTTGTAGGAGGGTGGGAGACTAGTAATTGTTCTGAAAATCCAGTTTTATTTCTTCATCGCTCTCCGTCGCCCGTTTTTCTCACTAGAAAGCTAATGTTGACCACCCTTAGGCCACTTTTTCTAGCCATAAACCACATATTTGTGTTGTACACACCTGGGAGGCCACCAATATTGATAGGCCGGCCAGAAATTGTCTCTGACCCTTTTGAACCCCTCTAAAAAGTTGGCTTTTCTCTCTCCTGGTTCACTTTCCCCGGTTTTTGACCACATATTTGTGTTATGCACACATGGGAGGCCACCTTTTTGGGGTGGCCGGCCAGCAATCTTCATTGACCCTTTTGACCCTTAGCTGGCCGGCCATAGGGGGTGGCCGGCCGGCCACCTGAACCTTTTGAACCTGGCCGGCCTTGATCCTCTCTCCAAGTGTGTTCTAGCTGTGCAATTTGTTTTCCCCCAGATTTTGTATCCGGGGAGCTGCCTTTTGGGGGGGGGAGGGAAATTTGAATTTGATTTTCCCCCCCTTTCCTTGCCTCTCTCCCTCTATAAAACCAGCACCCCAGCTCCATTTTGAAGGGTTGACAAAACCAGCTGGGGCATTGATATATACACTCCCTATCTCTCTCATTCAACCCTCAAAACCCTAAGGTTCTTGCACCCTTTACACTACACCTCCAAGCCTACAACCTCCATACTCCATTCCAGTAACTTGAGGCTGTTTTTCAGAGCTTAGGAGCACCATTTCTTGGACCAAAAGCTGCTGGAAGTTTGGACTACAAGGGTGAGCCTCATTTCTCTCTCTTTTTGCTCTATTTTGCATGCAATCTTAGCCTTTGTTGCTTACATTTTTGGGCTCCAACCTAAACTGTAAATAGTCATATTTTGAGCTCATTTTCATGGTTGATCAAGGACCTCTTGCTGTTTGAGCTCTCCTACTGCCACTTGCCTCTTTATCTCTCTTTTAGGCCTATTTTTGCATGGTATTTTAGTCTTATTTGTGAGCTGTTTTGGACTTTACCATAAACTATGCAGTGCCTTTTCTTGAGCCCTTCTTCAACTTTGTTGAAGGGCTCTTTGCCATTTTTGGCCAGCGGCTGTCCCTTGTCTCTAATCTCTCTTTTAGGGCCATTTTAGCATGATAGATTAGCCCTATTTGTGTTCATTTTTGAGATTTGTTATAAACTGGAAAAAGGCTTGGTTTGACATCATCTTCATGTTTTATTAAGGAAATTTTCTTATTTGAGGTCTCATGCTTCCTTGTATGCTTGATTGTCCCTTGTTTTGAGCCTTACACCTAAGCTCTTGTTGCATGCTTTGTTTGGCCTTCTAGCCACTGAAATCCAGTGGATTTTTAGTAACTAGAACACTATTTTGAGCCTCCAAATCAAAGGGGGGTGACCCCCTCTCACCTTGACTTGTTTGGTGGTCATTTTGGCCTTCCAAAGAGGCCCTATCTTGCATGCTTTGTTGACTGATTTTGGGGCCAATTTGGTGAGTTTTGGGACTACCATATTTGATTTTCAGAGTTGTTTATGCCATGCTAAGTGTCTACCTTGTATGTGCTTAATAACCCCTTGTATGGCCCTCTAAAGGAACCCATCATTTTTGCATGTGTTGGTTGCATTTCAGAGGTTATTTGAGGATGATTTGGCATGTTTTATTCACTGTTTTTTGCTGGTTTGATGAGTTCTTACCTGCTTCATACACTTGCCATGTAAACCATGTTTGCTAGTCAAAATTGCATGCTAATTTAGTCCATCTTGCTAGCACTTTTTGGCCATGCTTTAAACTGGAAATATGCATGTTTTGGGACTGCCTTGACTCTGTCTTTAGACTTCATGTTCAAATAATGCATGCTTTGTATAGCTATAAGCCATTGTATGTGCCTAGTTTTGAGTTTCGGGGTTCATCTCATGCATCGGGTGCCATATTGCCATGTTTCGGGGCTGTTTAGCATCATATTTTAGCGCTGAAATTTGCATGTTCATATGCCATGTTCCATGCCTTGCCATGCTTTGGTAGAGTGGCATTTGTGCCTTAGGTTCGGTCCTCAGTTTGCGTGCATGCGTGCTCGCATTTCGAGTGTCTCATTTTCGCCATGGCTACTTATGTGAGCACGGCTGAGGTCCACTCATATTGGTGTAAGTCCATTATGCATTGTGTATGCCATTTCATTTCATAGCATTGTGTATGCTAGGTTGCATGTTAGAGCATTGTGTATGCCTTGTTACATTGTGCATTGTGTATGCCATTTCATAGCATTGTGAATGCTAGGTTGTTTGTCAGTTGCATTCATGCATGTCATGCATATTGCATTATGTTTGGGATAGGAGTTAGCCCAAGCATGGGAAACGAGGTACGTTTCGTACTCCGAGTGACGGAACGTGTCTCAATTCCTAGTCGCCGACACTCCGGATTATCCATGATGGAGTCTAGGCCTCGTTGTGTTTTCATGTGCATTCATTTCATATTGAGTCGTGCAATTCGACTCCTCGGCCATCATGCATCGAGATGCGTGCTTGGTGGCACGAGGATCGAGGACTACACTCCCGGAAGAATAGTCATGCTTACATATGTGAAAATACTTTGCCATGCCCCTTTGTTGCTCTCTGTTGCAACAAATCAAGAATCAACAACCTTCCGGAGCTTGGTACGCATTCCAAGAATAATTGCAAACAGAGGCTAATCGGGGCATCGCAGTGGATTTCCGCGCAAGGCAACCCAAACATGCATCATTCATCATCCAGATCAGAGTTGAGGCAGTCCCTGGCTTGCATGCCAAATTTAATGCTTTCCTAGTTAAATTTGTTAATTAATTAGGGTTTTGTAATTATTCGGATTGTAATATTTATTTGGGACTGTATTATTCTTTTGGACCCTCTGAGCGAGGGCACAATGTTGTAATAAGTGTGCGTGTGTGTGATGTATGTCTTCCAACCCCACGTCTTTCTCCCTTTTATTTACCAGCTTATGATGGTTAGATTAGGGCATATTTCAATTAGCATACAGTATGATAGCATGTTTGCATTCATTCATCTGTTTTGCATGCACTGGGCTCGGCGCATCATACTAACTGCATTTGTATTTCAATTCCAAAGTTGAATACTTGTTAGCTGTTGCACCTCATATGCCATGTTTAGAATAGCCGAGCCTGCTATAGTTGCATTTTGCATGTGTTGCATTAGGCATTTCTGTATAGTTAGGATCATGCATGGATTTCTAACATAGCTTCTGTTTTGGCTTGGAGTACTCGGTAAGTTTTTATGCTTTAGCATCCTTGCATGCGTGTGAGTGACTGCCATGAATAGCATGCTTACCATGAGGCTATATGCTTCTGTGATATAACTGCCTGAATGCCTGTGGGTGAAGGTTGAGTTATTTGGATTGGAACAATTCATCAACTGTGAGTTTTAAGCCCACTAGACAGTGGCAAAACCATGTTTTCTAAGCCCACCCGAGGGTGGCAAATCCACGTCTAAGCCTACTTGCGAGTAGCACCATCAAACCATTTTCACATAAACAAGCATGAAATGTTTTATTCCAATTCAGGCGACCCAGTCTATACTTGTATGCTGCGTGCATCACATAGTAAATCTAGGCTAATAACCGGAATAAGAACACATAATGTTTTCAAAACTAGATATCATGGTTAGTAGAGGCCGATCTTTGATCGGGCGAGTGGGGGTGCTCACGAAGTGACCTTCCCCAATCGTACCCAAGTTTTCGAGCCGAGGCAACTTTGGTGATGACGGACACGTGGCCTTAGGCAATGAGTCAGGGTTTCCTAAATTTCCCAAAAATAAAATATTTAGGTGGCGACTCTGTATCTGGCAAAGCAATCCATGTTTAGCACTTCTTTTCTAAAAAAAAAAAATTTATTTTCTCAAAACGATTTGCCGGATTTGGACTCTTTGGTTCAGATTAAGAACCGTGACAATTTGAGTCCTGAACTGTAGTGAGCCCAATACGAACGGAACGGGGACTCATCCCCCCCGGGCGTTCAGGGACGTCTACAGTTTCTAGTGACTCTGCTGGGGGATTTAGAGAACTTGACTCGAACTCATGATATCTTGTTTTGACTACACTTGTGTGTTTCTTTGCATTGCATTTGCATGGGTGCGCCTAGGACACCGTGTTTGCCATCTGCTATTCCTGAACGGTTTGCCGGAGGCTTGTCTTGTCAAGGCATGACCATAAGGCTGACCGGTTGTGGGCTCTGCCAGTATGGGAACACAAACCCCGGTTTTACTGGGGCACCCTTTTTGACCATTCGACCTAGTGCATATTCGGATCCATAGTGACCATTCCAAGCTAGGACAGGTTGCTTACCCAATAGGTTGTTTGAAAGCGCTGCGTGCGTAGTGAAACCCTAGCTCCTGACAAAATAGGACAGTGAAACCCTACCCCTCCATAGGGGTGTTTTGGCTCTCAATTATGTGCTGTCAGAGTGTGTCTCTACAGGGTGCATGTATCAGTTTGCGAGTTTGAGCATCAAGCCTGCGGGCACCATTTCAGTGTTTGAGAATCAGTTATCTGTGGGTATCAGATTCAGTCCTTGAGGAACAGTGATTCAGGGATAATAATCAGTGTTTGAGGACAGTGTGTATTCAGCTTATCGACTGTGTGTTATGATGCCCGACTGTGCGTTGTGTATTCATGTTTAAGCCGTTATGCTGTCCGTTTATCTGTTTATTTATTTCCTTATTGCTTTATTTATCTTTTTGCTAGGGTAGTTTTAGCATAATTGCTTCCGACCCAGTAGATATTCCCCAAGCACTTTGGACAAGAGGTCGTCGGCTCAATCGATCTGAGGATCTGGTTGACGGATAGCCAGTGTTTCATTCTCTACCCCCAGTTATCAGACGGAGGCAGAGAAAGCGTAGTGTGTCTGAACAGAGGTTACCAGAACAGTGGTCTACCCTAGCAGTGAACAGTTGGATTGAGGTCCCAGTTTCTGCCATAGAGATACACATACCAATTAGCTAGCAAGGTCAGCAGAATATGGCCGGGATGGAAGAAATGATGCGACAGCTTCAAGAGAGCATGAAGCAAAAGCAGGATGACGTTGTCCGCCAAGCAGAGTTCTCTAAGCAGCAGGCCACAATCATGGCCCAGCAGGCCGAGCTCATCACTAGGCTGCAGCAGCAAGCCGAAGCATCAGCCTCATATCCAGTCCCTCCTCCACCAGGGGTCCCGCTACCCGAGCAGGCACCAGTTGCCCAGAATGTCCTACCAAATGCCCAGAACATCTTGCCGAATGTTCAGACCCGTCAGGAGGACACAGATATCCCAACGGGGCCAGCTCTGCCCCCACTTCCACCTCAATTATCCAAGGCACCTATGCCTGTCAACCACCCAGACTCTCCTTTCGAGTTCGAAATAGACCCCACAACACTAAAGTTGAGCAAGCTCGAGAAGCTATTCAAAAAATCCCAGGGAGTAAAGGCTATCCCGGATATCGAGGACGGATATACCGATGTGGCTGTGACGTTGCCGGATAGATTCAAGATGCCGCAGATCGATCCCTTCGATGGATCCGGGGATCCCATGGTCCATCTCCGGCTATTCTCAGATATACTACGGCCGATGGGCCTAACCAGACCACAAAAGCTTTCGTTATTTGGCCGGACCCTGTCGGGTGTGGCCGCCATCTGGTATGCGAAGTTGGAGGATGATGTCAAGCGAAGTTGGAATGAAATGGCTGAGGCCTTTGTTGCGCAATACTCTTACAACACCCAAATTGAGATTACAGCCCGTGATCTCGAAACAACAAGGCAAGAGCCTAAAGAGAGCTTCTCTGAATTTGTAACCCGGTGGAGGGAAAAGGCTTCGATGATGACCCTGAGGCCTACCGATAAGGACCAGATTAGGATGATTGTGCGCAATCTCCAACCAAAACTCATGCAAAAGATGATTGTACTCCCCTTCCCCACTTTTTCAGATCTGCATGAAATGGGGGTACAAATTGAAGATGCAATGAAACAGGGTCTGATTGACTAGGACAGGGAGCAACCCCGGAGAAACTTTAACCGCAACAACAATGCAGGCCCGAGTGGCGCTGCAACAGCAAGAACTTTGGAGGTAAACATGGTTGCCACCATTCCCCCTCCCTTTCCAAGGCCCATGGCAGCCACACCCTTCTCCGGTGCATCCGGAAGCAATACACAGACCACTAAATACCAACCCAGAGGCCAAAGAACCTTCACCCCATTGTACATGCCCCTGTCCAAGGCTCTAGGGGTGTCAATTAGGAAAGGGCATCTAAAACCCCTGGAGCCAAGGCCATTGCCAAATCCGCTCCCTTCCTCTCACAATCCAACCAAATATTGTGCATATCACCAGCAACATGGTCACGACACCGACCAATGCTTCAGATTACGTCATGAGATTCAGGATCTCATTGACAAACATGTGATTTTGTCGCCAGAAAAACCCAACGTCACAACCAACCCGCTCCCTACACACAACTAAGCTCCACCTCCCAAAAGAGTCAATTTTATCCAGACTGGGGTCGTGTCCTACGATCCTAGTATATATATTACTCCTTCCCACCTACCTAAGCTGGAGGTGCTCCTTCCTGACTGCACCGACTCTTTGTGCATGTTGGACATCTCCACAACCCAACCCGAGCCAATGGTGGTGACTGTCGAAGACATGGCAGAGGAGGTTTTAGAGGAGGTTGGAATTGTTGAAGCAGGGCTTGAGCAGTCTGGAGTTATCGCTAGGGAAGCATACGATCTGAGTGAATACATTCTGCCAGCAGGCCAGTTTGAGCCAAATACTGAATTGCCAGAGAGGGCAGAGCTGTGTGTGATCCGAGGAGATGGATTTGAGCAAGGGGGAGATAATTTGACGGTAGTGGGAGAGGACCTAGCCAACCTCCAGTTTTTCAACGACCAAGAATCAGGAGACGGGGCAGTCAACTGGTTTGATTATGAGGAATCGACAGAGGCTATTGGGTGGCTTGATGACCTACCAGACGTCGTCGAAGAATCTCAGTTGGAACAGGGCCCGGCAGGGGCAGGAATATCAATTGTGGCCGGAAGGGTCGGAAGTCAGAGTACATTGTCGGAGAGCACCGGTACGAAGAATTTCGCTCAGGACTTAAGCATTGTGGATGCAGGGAAAGCTGGACAACAAACTGCACTGACGCAGTCTGAACAAGAGAAGTTTTGGGATTCTGAGAAAATTAGAAAGGCAAAAACCCATGAGGGGCCTGAAAGTGTTGTGGGAACAGGAACAAAAGATGCTGCGAGCATGTGGGCTGAAGGCACTGCGAGTACAGTCATACTGGAGCCGGACAGATGTCTGTCGGCTGCCGATGGAATGTGGTGGGAGGACGATGATTTATGTCTTGCCCATAAACGAATTGTGTTTGACAATTCAGATTATAGTTACTATTGAAATTTATAAAAAAACAAACATATAATTTCAATCCACTTGCAAGTTATTTAATCGTAAAAATTTATAAGGCCCATTTGTATAAACTAAGTAAAAAACATACACATCAGCCCAAAACTGGATATGGCCCAATAGAGGGACATTAGACATAGGCCCATCAGTGAGAGATAAAGCCCAATAATAGTAACGGCTTTCATGTGGATCGTGGCCCAGTAATCCACTAAAATATATAACACACTTATACAGACAAAACCATTATACCAAAAATAACTTTATTGCGCATTGCAAAGCAACAGAACTTATGATACATCATAATTTGAATTACACATTTTTTTTTGTATCCAAAACTACAACATCAGAACACCCACAAACATCTTCATCATCAGCGGCAGGATGTGTGTCTGCACATCGATCCATTGTCTATATGGATGGACTCATGGCCTGGGTTTCTAATTCCGAAGCTGCTTTCAAACCGGCGAACAACACATCTTCTTGCCGCTGTAAGGCGTTGATGAGCCAGATTACATTTTTGACGTTATCTCCGCTGACAATAAATAAGGACCAGTGCAACAATAAAATATCCGACTCATATTTTAAAATCAACCGCCTAAATTGGCCTAGATCTCCAAGATCCATTGCAAAATAATACAAATCTGCACATTATTTTTCCTTTTAAATTCAAATTCCGGCCAGTGCTGCGTTTTTCTTGTTCGATCATTTAATCCTGGCCGCAGATCTGGGAGTGAAGTGGAGCGCTGTAGCCGACAACACGGCGCCAAATGCAGAAGGGAGCACCAATCAGGGGACGCCACGTAGCGCGAGGGGAGCGTCCCAGTAATATTATAGGGACGCTCTTGGGAGCATATATAAGTCACTCACTAACTCTCTACCACCAAGACAGTTTTTAAGAGAGTGACTTGCGTCATCTGAGAGAGTTAGTGACGTCATTGCGAGTGAGCTATGGCCTCAATGCGACGTCGTTTTAGATTACAAAATAAGAACATATTCCTCACATGTCCCAGATGTTCTTTGACAAAGGAGAGACTTATGGAGAAGATTAGAGCGTTATTTACAAACAGACCCCCAAATTATATCAGAGTTGCACAGGAATTCCACGAGGACAGAGAACCACATCTACATGCCCTAGTCCAATTTCCATTCCGTTTTCAGACGCAAGACGAACGTTTCTTTGACATTTCACATGACAACAGTAATCACCATTTCCATCTGAATATGCAAGGGGCAAACAACCACCAGGCTGTACTGGAATACATTTCCAAGTATGATGATTTCACGGAATGGGGTGAATTCTGTGAAAGGGGTCGCTGCGCTAACTAGGAGAATAAGGAAAATATATATCGCGAGGCACTTGCCGTAGACAGCAAGGAGGAAGCACTGTCAATGGTAATAAATGGCGATCCAAAATGTTTCTGGTTAAATTACGATAAGTTGTCATGCAATTATGATCGAATATCATTTAAACCCCCATTGCCGTACATTCATCCGTTCACAGAGACAACATGGATCGTTCCACCATATATATAGCAATGGGTTGCCGAGAACATCAGGGGCAAAGCCCAACGACCACACATGCCCAAAAGCATTATAATTGAAGGCCTATCGAGAATTGGGAAAACATATTGGGCCCGGTCGTTGGGGCCACATAACTATTATTCCAGCCACATCGATTTGCGGGACCATAATATGACGTGTTATATAATGTAATCGATGATGTGGCCCCACAATATTTAAAACACTGGCGGGAATTTGTTGGAGCCCAACGGGATTGGATTTCAAATTGCAAATATGCCTGCCTAAGGAAAATAAACGGCGGGATCCCAACGATTATATTATGTAACCCTGGAGCTGATTCTAGTTACAAAGATCTTTTGGACAAACATGAACACGCCGGGCTCCAAGCGTGGATGATCCGAAACGCAGAGTTCTACACAGTCGATCAGCCCCTATTCGTCATCCGAGAGTTCTACACAGTCGATCAGCCCCTATTATCATTCTTAATTTTTAAATATCAAGTTTGTTTGTACTAACCAATTAATCAACTTCGCATAATCATCTCTGCAACCTCCCTCCATTCTTTGCTTATTTCGAATAAAAAGTTGTGAAAAATTAAGATTGTGGTTCAAGTATAAGAAAGGAACTCTTCCATGCTTAATGGTTTAATCTCTTCGGAGTTTCATTACCAAAGGTATAAAATGCTCTATGCTTAATGGTTTAATCTCTTCGGAGATTCACTACCAAAGGCATAAAATGTTTTATGCTTAGGAGGTTCATTACCAAAGGTATAAAACGTTTTATGATTAATGGTTTAATGTCTTTGGAGATTCACTACCAAAGGCATAAAACGTTTTATGCTTAGGAGATTCATTACCAAAAGTATACAACATTCAATCCTTACTGATTTAATCTCTTAGGGGATTTACTGTCAAAAGCATAAAACGTTTTATACTTAACGGTTTAAATTCTTTGGAGGTTCACTACCCCAAATGTATACATGTTCTTATACTAAAGCACAATCTTTTATTTTTCATTTCTCTTTATTCATCAGTGTGTTTACTTTTAAGGGACTAATTGACCCTTGGAAATCACCAAGGAAAGTGTCATTATCACTTATTATCAATTTTGGATTTCAAGTCATTATCACTCAAGTTTGGATTTTTTTAAGTCATTATCACTCTTTTGAGTTTAACTAGTCCTTGTTGCACATCTTGAGTTTGACTTGGAATCCCTTATCGCTTGTAAATAAGTTTGATTCTTTCTTTGTAATTTTCCCCGAAAAAAATAAGATTTGCTTCTTGGGTTAAGTTGATGCTTATTTCTCTTTATTGCATTTTGGACTTAGTGGATGTAAATATCACTTTTGCACAAACAGGAGAAAAGATAAAGAAATGGAAATGTAATAAAAAAAAGGCTAAAACAATTGGTTAAAATTGGATTACAACCGACATCAAGAATTAACAAGATTAATTAGACTCAGTCGGACGTTATACCGAGTCTATTGTGTCAAGGCTTGTCTTACATCAATTTAGGATATTTTGATGAACCTTGAAGCATCTCTACTTCCCTTCTTGAATTCACTTCATGATAGGAGGAAGGGGTGATTGTTTATTCATTGCATTTATTGATCATTGTCCAAATTGTATTCGAGATCATCAAGCAATCAACTTGCTAATTGATGGTTTTGGAGATGATTCCAACCCTCTCTTGAGTATTTTTATGATAGAGAAGGGTAAAAAAAAAAAGGACAAACACGACTAGGAATACCCTGTCTTCACTGTTTCACCTCAGGTACAAAAAATAGATTTCCACAAGAAAACAAAGTATTGAATTTATTTGGGGCTCGACTGAGTCGCATTTCGGGGTCGGCAAGGCTCCAATAAATTGTAAAATAATACACTTTTCGAAAGCAGTAACTAGGGGTGAAACAGAACAAATCCCAGCAAGGCAGACAGAATAATCCCTGAGGAGCATCGAGCAATCATTGCATATTATTATTGCAATAAATTAGACAACCCATTTTCATTTATTAGTCTTTCGGCTTTGTAATAATTATTTATTCGGACATTTGGACATTCTGACCCTCCTTCGCGAGGACAAATATGTAATAAGTTGTATGTCTTCCAACCCCCATTCTTTCTCCTTTTTATTTCATTGCTTATGATGGTTAGATTAGGGTCATCATGTTTAATTAGCATTTTCCATGATTTGCATCCATTTGTTTACATGCATAAAAGTTCAGCTCATCATATTATTCAAATGTCAAATTCAAACTCCTTACTTGCATACATGTGCTATCACATGCCTTGAATTGACTCACATGCCATACTAGTAGCCGAACCTTAATTGCACATTGCATGTGTTACATTAGTCATTAAATTAGGATCATGCATTTTTTTCTAACTATTTGTTTTCTTTTTGGACTCGCCTTCGGACATTAAGGTAAGCATTTTTGCTTTAGCATATTGCATAAGTGTGAATGTTGTCATATCAAAACATACTACCATGAGGCTAACTGCTTATTTGATATACCTGTTTGAGTGCCTGTGGATGAAGGCTAATCACTTGAATTGGGATACCTTGATTCATGTATATATGAGATCACCATTTTCAGTGATACTTATTCAAAACATTTTTTTCAAAACAAACATGAAATCAAACTTTCCAACTTTTCGTGAAATTAATCTATACTTGTATGTTACATATAGAACAAGAGCATATACTGTTCATAACACCCACATCATGATTAGTAGAGGCCGATCTTTGATCGGGTGAGTGGGGTGTTCAATTATTGACCTTCCCCTCTCATACCTAAGTTCCCGAACCAAGACACTTTGGTAACGACAGACTAATGACCATTGACACGAGTCATGGGTTTCCTAAATTTCCCAAAAATAAATATTTAGGTGGCGACTCTGAAATGTGGCAAAGCAGTCCATTTTTGGCATTTGATTCAAACATCGATTTTCCAAAAGAAATTGTCAGATTTGGACTCTTTTTGTGTTTTCATTGTTTCACATTGCACTTGTGAAATCAGAATCAGAGCCAACACAAGTGGAGTCTGAACCGTAAGGGCTATTTCATTCTTTCGAAACGGAGCGCGAAAAGCCGAGCTATAGTTTCTAGCGACTCTGTCGGGGAAATAGAGAACTTGACTCAAATTTCATGATGTGAAATTTTATCTACCTAAATATGTTCTTTGCATTGCATTTGCATTGGTGCGCCTAAGTCCCTATGTTTGCCATCTGTTATTCTTGGACGGTTTGCCGGAGGCTTGCCTACATATCTTGCCAAAAGGCTGACCGGTCATGGGCTCTGTCAAGTTGGGAACATAACCCTTGGATATGGATTACCGCTGTACCGCTTGATCCTCCTTTCACTTCTCGGTGTTAAGTGTAAGAGGTATATTAGGTAGTCTTGCTGAGGTACCCTTTATGACTATTTGACCTAATGCATATAGTACTCTCTAGTGACTATTCAAATTAGGACAGGATGCTACCTATACAGGATGTTATGAAACCACTTGCTTGAAATAGTGCAACCTAGATCATGTTAAAATCTAGGACAGGGTAACCCTACCCCCTTATAGGGGTGTTTTGGTTCTTTTATGTGGTATGTGCTTTTATAGTGAAATATACAGGGTGGTTCATAGCAGTGGTACAAATGAGCAATCAGTCTGAGAACAAAGTTCAGTGGGGATCATAGTTCAGCTGCGTGTTGTGATTAATTGAGAATTGGGGCCGAAGTGCTGTCCATTTTTTTAAAATATGTTTTCTTTCTTTCTTTTTAATAGGTAGTTTTTCATCATAGCTTCAGAAAGACTCGATATCCCCTGAGTTGTTTGGACTCGTTTTCGTAGGCTTTGTAAAACACAAGATCTTGTTGACGGTTAGCCAGTGTTAGTTTCTCTCCCACCTGTTACTCGACGAAGAAGGAATAGACAGTCAGCATCAATACCAAGTACTCAGCAAACTCCTGTTCACTCACTAGTATCTAATTCATCCTGTCCAACAATGGCACAGAACCCAACACAAAACATAGAAGAAGTTGCTGCCATGATGGTAGCAGTCCAAAGGACCATGGATACGGTCAACCAATGGATGGCCGCACAGGATGAAGTCATCGCTGATCTGCGACGCCCATCTAGGGCATCTGTATCTACTGTACATCTGGTCCCGGCTACCCAGCCAAATCCTGATCTCCCTCCACCACTGGAAACTCCTCAGGTCCCAGATCCTCAGGAGATGTTTCCAACTGCTTCAGCTTACAAACCTCTGGTACAACCTCCTACAGGAACCATTCCCTTCGATATGAATGAAGTTGATTCAGCCATGATCAAAATTGTTAGGCTTGAGAAAGCCTTGAAGAAATCCCAGGGTTTCAATTCAATTCTCGACATTGAGGACGGGTACACTAAGGCCTCAGTTAGGTTGCCAGAAAAATTCAAAATGCCTCACATCGATAGATTTGATGGGAGCGGGGATCCGATTGTGCATGTCCGCCTTTTTTCAGATATGTTGAGGCCCATGGGTTTATCTAGGGCACAAAAACTCATTATTTGGGAGGACCCTGTCAGATGTAGCGGCCATCTGGTACGCCAAACTGGAGGACTCAGCAAAGCGGAATTGGGAAGAACTGTCTGAGGGGTTTGTTAACCAATACTCATACAATAGATAGAAGTAACAATCAGCGAGCTGGAAGCAACCACTCAGAACCCTAAAGAACCCTTCATTGACTTTGTGGCAAGATGGAGGGAAAAGGTAGCCGGAATGACAAGCAAACCTTCTGAAAGAGAACAAGTCAGGTTAGTGGTCCAAAACCTCGAGCTAGACATGTTGCAGAAAATGATAGTGGCACCGTTGTCCACATTTTCTTCCTTACATGAGTTAGGGGTTCAAATTGAGAACGCCTTCAAAAAGGGCATTATCCATAGAACAAGTGAACCTGCAAAAAAGCCATTCACTCGGAGTAACAATGCTAGTACTAGTACTATTCCGCGGCCCACAGGTGTCAGTACCATTGCTACATCATCAGCCAAGATGGTCGATCCCTTTGCTGCTGCCACAAACTCACAAACCGCACAAAATAGTCAACCTTGGAACCGAAGACCTTTTCCCCCCCTCCATATGAGTCCAACCCGCGCCCTCAAGGTGTTGATGGACAAGGGGCATCTCAAGCCTCTTGATCCTCACCCTCTCCCAGACCCACTGCTAGCTAGACACGACCCAACCTAATATTGTACTTTCCACCAACAACATGGCCATCATATAGATTCATGCTATCGTCTATGTCATGAGATTCAGAATCTCATTGATAACAAAGTCATCGCCCCTCCTAAACCAAATGTGACAACCAACTCACTTCCTACACATAACCAAGTTCCTCTCCCCATAAATATTAACCACATCCAAACACTACCACCTACCGTCAACCCAAGCATATGTATTACCTCGTCCCACCTACCGAAACCAGAGGTGGTTATTTCAAAAGGCACGGATATGTGCATGTTGGATCTAGCCCTACAAATCCAACCCAAAAAGGTTGTGGTAGGAACAGAGAAAGAGGAGAGTACATTAAAGACAAGGTTATCTGATACCTGTGTCATAGAAAAGGGGGCTTCGCTTGCAGAGGAGTATGACCCCAGTTTATACATTATGGCCATTGATCAACCAAAACCAGTGGTCCTATTGCCGGATGTTCTCAGTGTCAATGCTATCGGGGAAGGCCAGTTAGGGCAACATCAAAATGATTGGCCTGAACAAGGCCTAAATGACTTAGCCAAACTGGAAGAGGATCTAGTTTAGATAGAAGAAGACCTAGCCAACCTCTACTTCTATGAAGAAGAGGAAACAAGCAGTGTCCAGATAGGCTGGTTGGATTCAAGTCAGCCGGAAACAAACAATGGTTGGTTTGGTGACGAAGAGCTAGATAAGGTGGAACAGACAAAAGGGGTCTGGGAGAAAAAAGACGAGACCACGTCTAGTACAGAAAAAGTGCTGGAACAATTCCAGCAAGGGAGAATGGAAGAAATTCAAAGGAAGATGGCCTTGCCAAAAACCAAAACCATAGTTGGAAAGGAAAGGTGTGTTGCTGAGGGGTGTGATGTGAACATGCTTCAAGTAGAGTCTGATAAAAGCTTGGCCATGACTGCTGGAGAGTGGTGGGAAGATAATGATCTGAGTCATGCATACACGGACGAAGGGTGGAAATCCAATACCCCTAACGATATGTGGTATACGGACGAAATCAATCACATGACCCGAAGTGGTCGGTACTTCAAACTCGCGGCCGTAGATCAACCAGAATCCTCTAACAAAGAGGTTGATAACACCAGAGAGAAGGACTATGAAGACAACCTGGTTTTGAGCATATATCTCAATCTGGGGATTGATAATAGCTTCCCGGGAGCATAGACAAGCATTACTAGAGGCAATGAATCGCACCAAACTGCCTATCGACACTACCGCTGATCAATTGGTGTCATTAGTCACATTCGACGATGTTATGCCAGTGATATCTTTCACGGATAAAGAGCTGCCACTTGAGGGTGCCAACCACAACCGGCCCTTGTATGTAACTTTGGAGAGCCAAAAGAAGTGGATTCTAATAGCGTTAGTAGATACTAGATCGGTGATCAATGTGTGTCCGGCACAGACTACTTATGCCACAGGTTTGAGGCCGGTTGACTTCACACCCACAACTCAAGCCGTCTGAGCTTACGACAATATAAGCCGAGATGTCATAGGAACATTCAAGAGCCATATCCTGATCGGCCCGTCTGAACATGAGGTAGAATTCCATGTAATGGATGTTCCGGCTACCTTCAATCTACTGTTGAGAAGGCCTTGGCTACATCAGATAAAAGTTGTGTCATCAACAATCCATCAGTTGGTGAAATACCCCTTCAAAGGTGGGATTGCTACGGTGTACGGTAATTCGTCGATCTACCTTCTCCAGGGAATTGCCACACCAGTGTTGGAAATCATACACGGTGAAGAAGATGTATTCCTCTCTAGTTTCTCACTAACAGAAGCCTGGGTAGTCCAATCTATCATGGCAGAAACTGACGGAATCTATGTGAGTTCTCAGTCCATCTACATGATTAACAAACAGGGGCATATGCTTGGATCAGGACTAGGCAGGAGTGGCAGGCAAGGAGGCGTTATTACCAAGGAGCTGATTCACAACCCTCACGCTTTTGGGCTGGGATACAAACCTACTGCTGAGGATTAACAAAAGAAGTGGGTTGAGTTGAGAGGAAGAATTAAAGCACAGAAGGATGGAAAACAATATGAGTTAGTTCACAAACCAATACGGGGAACCTTGAACGGACGCTTCGTTCACCAAGGGGAAGATTTCCCCTTTTGTGGATTTCCTGAGCCTTGGTTTAATCAGGAGACGAAGGCAATCTATCTTGGGTTCGAGATCTTCTTTGTGCACCAGTTACCGGAAGAGGAAGATGAGCAGATGGACTTGAGTACTAATACAGGTTAAGGCAGGACTATATCTGTGAACGTTGAAAAAGAAGAGCTATTGGGAAAAACACTGACTGGCCTACTAGCAAATTCTACTGTTGGAACTGAGTCTGACAACTTGGGGGATAGTTTTACTATCTCAATGATAGGGGATAAACCAGAAGCGGATTTCTCTAAACTTATTGTAGATGCATCTGAGGCTCCACACCTAATCTGGAAATTTGAAAAGGGCATTATCAGTAGTTCTGAATCAGATAAAAAGTCTGAATCTGATTCCATCGAGTCTGTAGAGTCGGAGTCAGATTCAAGTTCTTCTGAGTCTGGTACTTCCGGAAGTGGTAACCCGGATGCCAAAGTCCTGTCAAAGTCTTCTTTTAGTTTTTCTTTTGAGTCAACTGTAACCGAGGACCCAGACTTTACTAATGGGAATGTCGTAGAGTTTGCTTACTTCTCTGTGCCTTTAGTTTGGTGCACTAATCTTGATTTTCAAAATTTTGACTTAAACGAAGAGAAAGAAATTCCTCAGGCTTTGAAAAATTTGGTTGACCAAGAGGAGGATAGGCGCGTTAAGCCCTGCATAGATGAAATCACTTCAATTAATGTGGGTACTGAAGAGGATCCCCGTTTGGTCCAGATCGGATCCACGTTGTCTTCGGAGGAACGTGAGCATTTAATCGCTTTATTAAAAGATTTCAAAGATGTTTTCGTATGGTCCTACGAAGACATGCCTGGAATAGATCCTAAGATTGTACAACACCGGATCCCTCTTAATCCCAAGGCCCAATCAGTCAAACAGAAACTTCACAGAGTTCTCCCAGATTAGGCATTAAAGATCAAAGAGGAGGTCAGCAAATAGATTGATGCAGGTTTCTTGATGGTATCTGAATACCCGACTTGGTAGGCTAATATCGTTCTGGTTCCAAAGAAGGACGGCAAAATTAGGGTCTGCGTCAACTTTTGGGATCTAAATAGATCAAGTCCGAAAGATGATTTTTCATTGCCACACATCGATGAACTGGTAGACTTCACAGCTGGCCATGCTTTGCTTTCATTCATGGATGGGTTTTTCGGGTATAATTAGATTTTGATGGCACCGGAAGACAGAGAGAAAACTGTTTTCACCACGCCGTAGAGTACATATTGTTATAGAGTTATGCCTTTTGGACTGAAAAATGCTGGGGCTACATATCAGCGAGCCGCAACCACTATTTTGCATGACATGATCCACAAGGAGGTTGAGGTGTATGTGGACGATATGATCGTCAAGTCTAAAGAGCGAGGAGGTCACTACACTGCACTGGAAAAATTCTTTAAGTGGATCAAGGAGTATAGACTGAGGTTAACCCCACAGAAAAGCACCTTCAAGGTAACTGCAGGAAAAATGTTGGGACTTCTAATTACACAAAAGGGAATTGAAGTAGATCCCTCCAAAATCAAGGCCATAGTAGAAATGCCACCACCAAAAACTGAAAAGGAGGTGCGCGACTTTCTGGGTAAGGTGCAATTCATAAGACGATTTATCTCAAAATTGACCTTGACTTGTGAACCATTGTTTGGTCTGTTGAAGAAAAGAAAGAAATTCCAATGGGATGATTGGTGTCAGTTCGCCTTCGAGCAGGTTAAGTAGTACCTTTAGAATCCTCCTGTATTGTCGCCACCAGAACTGGGGAAACCACTGATCTTGTATTTATCAGTAACAAATTCAACCATGAGGTGCATGCTAGCATAAGAATCAGAAGCGAAGGTGGAGAAGGCCATCTATTATCTAAGCAAGAAGATGCTAGAATATGAAACTCGCTACACTCCTCTCGAGAAAGCTTCCTTAGCTTTGGTTTGGGCAACGAAGAAGTTGAGACACTACCTGTTAGCTCATTTTGTAATTCTAGTTTCGAGCTTAGATCCCATCAAATATCTCTTTGAGAAACCAACACTTAAGGGTAAGCTAGCTAGTTGGTTGCTTCTTCTCTCCGAGTTTGACCTCAAGTATGTCACACACAAATCAGTCAAAGGAAGAGCTGTAGCAGAATTTCTAGCGGATCACCCAGTAGAAGGAGATGATGAAGCAGTGGAGTATCTATTCCCAGATGAAGACATCCTGCAAATAGAAGAGGAACCATGGACAATGTACTCTGACGAAGCATGTATTGCTGGTTTGGAAGCTGTCCTAGAACTAGGGCCAATAAGACTAGATGTTATCGGATATTCGAATTTGGTTGTGTCTCAAGCTAACGGAGATTGGCGGGTTAAGGAAGAGAAAATGAAGGTTTATCATCAAGCCCTGGATGTGTTAATTCCGAGGTTTGAGAAATTGACATTCACGCATTTGCTCAGAGAGAACAACCGATTTGCTGATGCGTTGGCAACTTTATCCTCCATGGTGGACATTCCGCTTGGAGTGAAGATGCGTCCGACCATCATTGAACAGAAGTATATGCCGGTGTATGAGACCATCGTCGTGATAGATGAGGTTCAAGACACGAACCCTTGGTATTATGACATCTGGAATTTCCTGGACAAAGAGGCGTACCCACCAGGGGCAAGTGCCAAGGACAAAAGGGGAATACGGCGTCTGGCCATCCAATTCATCATCTACGGAAACAAGTTGTACAAAAGAGGCTATCTGGGAATACATAAGTTGTGTGTTTAGGAACGAGAATCAAAGCGCCTTATTGAAGCTATCCACGGAGGAGAGTGCGGAGCTCACATGAATGGTGTGATGCTAGCTTGGAAAATCCTTAGACAAGGCTACTACTGGTCAACCATGGAGGAGGACTGTATTGGCTTTGTACGGCGATGCCATAAATGTCAGATCCATGCCAATCGCATGAACATTTCGCCGTTGAAACTTTACAATATGACTTCACCATGGCCTTTCTCAGTCTAGAGAATTGACGTTATCGGTGCAGTCACGCCAAAGGGGTCAAACGGGCATGAGTTCATTTTGGTAGTAATCGACTACTTCACAAAATGGGTGGAGGCCCAATCCTATGTGTAAACACCCCATTTTGACCGTCCTTAAGATTCAGATGTCATCGATTGAGCGCTTGGTGATGGTGCATGTTGTGCTCGTTTCAAGGCTCCGGAGTTTTGGCTGAGAGCCTTGCCTCCGGGCCTTCGAACTCTTTGTGCTTTGGCTCGGTTTGCGGACCGAACCCTGTTTTCTCTTCCCGAAGGGAGGGAGAGGTCTTGTAGACCATCTCTCAGTGGTCGTAGACTACTTTTTGTGGTCGTAGGCCACTTTTCCCGTTTGGAGACTAGTTTCTGGTTTTTGGAGCCTTTGGCCGCGCGCCTTGACTCGGGGCCGCTTAACGTTCTTTGTTTGACATGTTTTTTGAACCATACCTTGTTGCCTCTGCCTAGAGGAACACTGTGGTCCGGGAGACCACTTTTGTGGTTGCATACCACTTTTGGTGCTTGTCAGCTAGTTTTTTGGGACTTTTGGCCGCGTGCTTTGCCTTCCGATCTCTCGTCTTGCATCTGCTTTGGTTTGTTTTTGGTACAAACCTTGTTTTCCTTGTTTGGAAGGTGGTCCGAGGGTGGGAGACCAGTATTTCTCCTGGCCGACCACTTCTTCCTCTGCCAGCCAATTTTCTGGTCGGACAACTGGCTTTCTTGGTCTTTGGGGCACCTTTTCTAGTCGACCACAACACCAATTGCTTGCTTTCATGCCCTGGACTTCTCCCGCCTATGGCCGACCAGTTTTTGTCCTTGGAGACCGCTTGAAGGGGTCGGCCGACCACTTTAAGTAGCAGGCCGACCACTTCAAGTGGTCAGCTGCTTTTTGGCACCTTTTTGGAGATATTTTCCTCCAGCTGGCACATCTACAGGGCAATTGAGCCATCCTCCATACACGTGTATAGAGGGATTTGCTTGTTGCTTAGCTTCTCCTAGAAGCTTCACCTTTCCTCTTCTATAAGAGGAGGGCTCCTCCTCCCTCCTCCAAGTTTAGAAAAAACCAGCTAAGAGGGATAGATATAGTGTTGTATCTATATCTCCTTGTTTCTTCATTTTTGTGCATCAAAAGTGTAGTATTGTCTTAGTTTAACACACAAACACACACTTAAACACCTTGCTTGGGTTGCTGAGGCTTTAAGAGGTTGTTTTTGGTGTTCTTGGACTGGTTTAAGCTTAAAGAGGCTGCTGGAGTTGCAGTTATAAAGAAGGTCTTCAAGGGTGAGTTTCTACCCCTTAAATCCCCCTTTCTTGCTTAAGCTTTTAGACTATCTTGCCTGCTGTTTTGAGCTTCACTTATAACTAATAAAAGTTCTATTTTTGCATGGTTTTGATCTTTGTTTAAGGTCACTTTTTCATTTGGGGTTGTTTACCCCCTCTTATGCCTTGTTAGGCCTTATTTTGAGCCATCCATTTAGGCTCTTGTTGAAGCCTTTGCATGACCTTCCTACCACTGAAATCCAGAGGATTTTCCATGGGGGGGGAAGGTGGTTTTGGTTTCCTAAATAGGAGAGGGTCATCCCCTCTCCTTTGTGTCTTGTTTACTAACTTCATATGCCTCATGTGTGAGCACCTTTGGTAAGTCTTTGTTGGCATATCTTAGCTTGTATTTGTGGTTATTTTGCTAAGGCATGCCACTATTTTTGCTTGGTTTGGTCACTCCATGCATGGTTAATACACTTGTAGTGTAAATCAGACAAACTAGCTTTGTATGCTTCATGCTTTGACATGTCATTCTAGCTTGTTTTCTGTCCATTTCAGCATGTTTTTGGGGATGTTTTGCCATGTCATGACTCTGTTTTGCTTTGGTTTGGTTGGCCCTTGCATGCCTCATGCACTTGTAGTGCAATCCCTTGAATTAGCCTAGCATGCATCATGTTTTAACATGTCATTTTAGCATTTTTTGGCTTAGCTCTGATAAGACTTTGTTCATGTTTTGCTATGTTTAAGGTCTAATTTTGGTTGTTTTGGTCATGCATGACTTGCTTTGCATAGCTATGGTTCAACTTAGCTTGTTAGCTTTGTGCATTGAGTCTTCTAGCATGCATTACTTGGACAATTTCAGTGATTTGGCATCATTTGTAATGTTATTTCAGTCCATTTAGTGTGGCCATACACTTGCATCTTTCACTTATTCCATGCTTTGGAGAGTTTGTGTTTTATGCCTTAACATGAACCATTGCGTATGCCTTCATGCCTTAGCTTGCGAGCCATCATTTCAATGTGTTTTTAGGGTTATTATGCCATGATATAACTCTTATTTTTGTTTCTTAAGTCATACCATGTTTGGTTCTAATAGGTGTAGTGTGATCCACCCTATTTGCCTTGCGTATTCCGTGTCTTTTGCCCCTCATGCTAGCACATTTTGGCTTCCATCCACACATGTTTTAGACTCATTTTAACATGCTTTAGGATTGTTTTGGGTTGCCTTAATCATATGCTTCATGTTTTGTATACTTGTAGTATAAATGCTCTTGCTTGCCTCAAGCTTTGAGCACCATTGCATGCTTCATTTGAGTTGTGTACTTGATTTGGCATCACCTAACATGACATTTTAGAGCATATAGACTTGTTATGTTCTCACTTCATTCGTGTCTTGAATGCCTTTGAATGTTATGCATTATTGCCTAGGTTGTGGCCAAGTGTGTATGCTTGCATGCCTAGGTCTTTGGGCCCCAATCTTAGCTTGTTTTAGTCATTGTCTTGGCCTTTTTCAACTCTGTCCATGATTGGTTCATGCATATTTTCCATGTATTGCATGCCTCCTTTGTAGTCCCCTTTACTAGCTTTCATACCTTAGGACTCTTGCATGCTTTACTTGCCTTGTTCGAATGATTTGGCATAATTTCATACCCTATTTCAGTGCACTTAGTGTTGTTACACTTCCATGTTTGTCACTCTTTGAGCACTCTTGAGAGTTGTGCTCTTAGGCCTACTTGGTTGGCCAATGCATTGTGCATGCATGCTTTGCATTTTGTGCCTTTGTTTTGGTGTTTATGGTCACTGATTTGGGTGTGGCTGAAGTCTACCTTTTTGGCTTAAGTCCATTGAATATGCTTATTTACATGTTGCTTGCATGCTTATCTCATATTGCATTGTGCTTGCCATGGGGTCCTTTGCATTGTGCATGCCAAGTTGTTCCTTGCATTGAGTATGCATGTCCCTAGCATTGATAGTTTGCCCTTATTGCATTGTGCATGCATACTTCACATTGTGTTTAGAACCTTGTGGTTGCTTTGCATTGAGTGTGCCATCTAGTTCTTAGCATTTAGCATTGTGCATGCTATGTTGTTAGTCGCATTGAGTATGCCATATAGTTGCATTGTGCATGCCATATTATGTGTTGCATTGTGTTTGGAATAGGTGTTAGTCAAAACACAGGAAACAAGGGACGTTTCATACTTCAAGTGATGAAATGTGCCTTAATTCCTGGTCTCCGACGCTCTTGATCTTGCATGATAGAGTTCTAGGCTTTATGTGTTTACTTGTGCATTCATTTCATATTGAATTGTACAACTTCGCCTCTCGGCCATCATGCATTGAAATGCGCGATTGGTGGCCCGAGGGTCGAGAACCGCACTTTCTTGAGTCCATTACATGATAGGGAGGGTGGTTGTGCACACATATCTTGCAAATACATTGCCATGCCCTTTCTTGTTCTCTGTTTGCAGCAAACTGGGATTCAGCAGCATCAACTGGCCAGCCAGCCAAAAAAACTAGCTAGCCGACCACTTTTATGGTTTTTTAACAACCAAAAGTGGTCAGCAGGCATCTGGAGGGACCAAAAGTGGTCAGCCACCCTCCCACAAGATTCCCAAGGTGGAGTTTTAGCTTTCTGGAGCTTGGAGCAGTGTCTTGAGAACAAATCAAAACAGAGGCAAGTTAGAGCATCGCATTGGATTTCTAAACGGGGCGACCGGACTTGCATGCATCCTTTTCCCACTGAGGCTCTTGTTTTATTGCTTCCCTTAGCGGTCATGCTTAGATAGCTAGCTTATGCTTTGGTTTGTAGCTTTAATAGTTAACGCGTTAGCTGTTCAATTCATTTTGTAATAATTAGTTAACTAGGATTAGTTAATTGATTTGTTTTGTAATAATTAGTTTAATTAGCTTAGAATAGCTAGTTTAGCTTTTATTTGGTCCCTCCTTCGAGAGGGTGTATTATTGTAATAAGCGTGCGTGTGTGCGATGCATGTCTTCCAACCCCCATTTCTTTCTCCCTTTTACTTAAACCGCTTACGATGGTTAGTTTTAGGGCATCTTTCATTTAGCATACCTTATGCTTGCATGCGTGCATACATTCATCTGTATTACATGCACCGGGCTCGGCGCATCATACTAACTACATTGTATTTCAATTCCAAATTGAATACATGTATCAAGTTGCATTTCACATGACATTCTAGAATAGCCGAGCCTATTTTAGTTGCATTTTCACATGTGTTGCATTAGCCATCCTAACATGAACTAGGATCATGCATGATTTCTTACTAGTTATTTGTTTTGGCTCAGAGTACACTGTGAGTGTTTACGCTTTAGAATACTGCATGTGTGTTAATGTTGCCATGAAAGCATGCTTGTAATGAGGCTAATTGCTTATGTGATATAACTACCTGAATGCCTTCGGGTGAAGGTTGGATTGTTGAATTAGAACAATTCATTAAAATCCGCATTTTAGCCTGCTTGCGAGTAGCAAACTTTAAACCATTTCCAAACAAACGGATATGCGATGCTTTGTTCCAAATTAGGCGATCTAGTCTATACTTGTGTGTTGTGCGCATCACAAAGTAAATACTAGCTAATTAACCGGAATAAGAGCACATATGTTTTCAAAAACAATATATCATGCTTAGTACAGGCCGATCTTTGATCGGGTGAGCGGGGGTGCTCATTAAATGACCTTCCCTAATCGTACCTAAGTTCTCGAGCCGAGGCAACTTTGGTGATGACGGACACGTGGCCTTAGGCACGAGTCAGGCTTTCCTAAATTTTCCCAAAATAAAATATTTAGGTGGCGACTCTGTATCTGGAAAAGCAATCCATGTTTGGCACTTCTTTATAAAAATCAGTTTTCCAAAACAATTTGCTGGATTTGGACTCTTTGGTGATTTATCGATCTCATATCGTACATTGTGAGATTAGATTCAGAACCATGACATTTGAGTCCAAACTGTAGTAGCTCGGAACAAAACGAGATTTGCGCGCCCCTTTCGCCAAAGGCCCACGCGCGGATATTTGATGAGTTCCTGGGAGTGTGTCTACAGTTTCTGGGGAATTAGAGAACTTGACTCGAACTCATGATATCTTGTTTTGTTTACACTTATGTGTTTCTTTGCATTGCATTTGCATTTGTGCGCCTAGGACACCGTGTTTGCGGTATGCTATTCCTGAATGGTTTGCCAGAGGCTCGCTTTGAGACGCGTGCCATAAGGCTGACCGGTTGCGGGCTCTGCCACGACGGGAACACAAACCTCAGTTTTCACCGGGGCACCCTTTTCGACCATTCGACCTAGTGCATATCGGAATCCATAGTGACTATTCCAAACTAGGATAGGTTGCTTACCTAATTGTAGGTTGTTTGAAACTGCTGTATGCATAGTGAAACCCTAGCTCCTGACAAAATAGGACAGGGAAACCCTACCCCAACATAGGGGTGTTTTGGCACTCATTTACTTGCTATTTGCTGTCAGAGTGTGTCTCTACAGGGTTGTGCGTATATCAATTTGCAAGTCTGGGTATCAGGCCTGCGGGCATCAGTATTTTGGAGAATCAGTTTTACCTGAGGGTATCGAATTCAGCTTTGAGGCAGTCATTTGGGCACAGCATACAGTGTTTGAGGACAGTGTGTTCAGCTGACAAATACCGACTGTGTGTGGTTATAACCGACTGCGTGTTGTTATACCGACTGTGTGTTATTATACCGACTGTGTGTTGTCAGGCCGACTGTGTGTTGTCTTTAATTTCTTCAGCTCATAACATAGCACACTGCACGTTCGGGTTGTTTGTTTATTTATTATGCTTTATTTATCTTTTTGCAAGGTAGTTTAGCACAATTGCATCTGACCAGGCAAATATTCCCTGAGCACTCTGGGTTAGAGGTCGAAGACTTAATCGATACAGGGATCTGATAGACGGACAAGTAGTGTTTCTTTCTTTACCCCCAGTTGCCAGGCGGAGGTCAAGAAGACACAGTGTATCAATACAGAGGTTGCCAGATCAGCTGTCCTTGAACAGTCAGGCTGAGGTCCTAGTTTCTACTACAGATTCAGATATACCAGTTGTTCAGTTAGATCAAGACAATATGGCCAGTTTGGAAGAGATGATGCGTCAGCTCCAGGAAAGTATGCACTCCATGCAACAGGATATTGCCCGTCAGGCAGAAGTGGCTGGACGCCAAGCAGAGGTAATGGTCCAGCAGGCAGAGTTAATTGCCAGGCTACAACAACAAACCAGAGCCTCTGTTTCACACACACCTCCTCCCCCACTCAGAGTTCCAACACCCGGGGAGACAACCAACGTCCAGGAAAATACAGACGTTCCAACGGGGCTAGCTCCGCCCCCAATCCTACCTCAGTTGTCCAAAGTACCCACCAACTTAGTGGATTCACCATTTGAATTTGAGGTGGATCCGACAGCTTTAAAAGTGAGCAAGCTAGAAAAGCTCTTCAAGAAGTCTCAAGGAGTTCATTCCATTCCAGATATAGAGGATGGATATACCGACTCGGCCGTGACACTGCCGGACCGGTTTAAGATGCCACATATCGACTGCTTCGATGGGTCTGGGGATCCTATAGTACACCTGTGGTTGTTGTCAGACATCTTAAGGCCGATGGGCCTCTCCGAATTACAGAAGCTTTCTCTATTTGGCCGGACCCTGTTGGGTGTATCGGCTATTTGGTATGCAAAATTAGAGGACTCTGTCAAGAGGAGTTGGGAGGAGATGGCTGAGGCCTTTATAGCTCAGTACTCCTACAACACGTAGATTGAGATTACAACTCGTGATCTTGAGACTACCAGGCAAGAACCAAATGAGAGCTTTTCCGACTTCCTAACCCGTTGGAGAGCCAAAGCCTCGATGATGACCATCAGACCTGTGGACAAAGATCAGATACGGATGGTTGTGCGCAACCTCCAGCCCAAGCTCATGCAGAAGATGATCTTCCTCCCCCTACCCACCTTTGCAAATTTACATGAGATTGGGGTACAAATCGAGGACGCCATGAAACAAGGTCTCATTGATAATGAGAGAAAGCAGCCCAAGAGGGCATTCAACCGCGGTACAAATGCAGGCACAAGTAGTGCTGCAGTTGGCAAAACTTCAGATGTCGGAATGGTCACCACCACCACCCCAAAAACCCTTACAGCTACCCCATTCACTGGTGCGTCCGGTAGTAGCTCACAAATAGCTAGATATGCACCCAAAGGCCAAAGAACCTTTACGTCATTATATATGCCCCTGTCCAAAGCTTTGGGGGTTCTAATCAAGAAAGGGCACTTGAAGCCCCTGGAGCCGCGACCATTGCCAGAAAAACTTTCTCCCTCCCATAACCCAGCTAAGTTCTGTGCCTATCACCAACAGCATGGTCATGACACTGACCAGTGCTTTAGACTACGTCACGATATCCAAGATCTCGTTCACAATAAGGTGATTGCACCTCCGAAAAAACCAAACGTCACAACCAATCCTCTCCCACTACATAACCAAGCTCCACCTCCCAAACGCATTAACCTAATCCAAATTGGGGTTGTGTCATATGACCCTAGCGTATATATCACCCCTTCTCACCTACCCAAGCCAGAGGTGTTCATTCTAGAAAGCACGGATTTGTGCATGCTGGACATCTCCCTAACCCAACCCGAACTCGTGGTGGTGACTACCGAAGATAGAACCGGGATGATTGTGGGAACAGATGGAAATGAGTATTCAGAGCATGAGGGGTCTGTGAGATTTATGTACAACTTGAGCGGCTACATTACACCAACAGATCGGCCTAAGTTAAGGGCAGAACTGCCGGTTGGGGTGGAGACCAATGTCGTACAGAAGGATGGACCTAATTAGGGGCTAGATGATCTAGCAGAATTGGAAGAAGACATAGCCAATCTTCAATTCTTCAACGAACAGGACCGGGGGGACATGACTGTCAACTGGTTTGATTTAGATGGGTCAGTGGAAGCTACCAGGTGGCTCAGTGGTGAGCCGGATGCTATTGAAGAACTTCAGCCAGACCAGGGGCAATCAAGAGTTGGAATATCATCAGCAGTGGCCGGAATGGTCGCGAATTAGGAGCAATCGCCGGAGAGCACCGGTGATAAGAATTTTGCTCGAGATCAGAGCATTTTGAGTACAGAGGATATTGAGCAGGAGGCGGTGTTGAAGCAGTTCGAGCGGGAAAAGGTCAAAGATTTGGAAAGGGCTAGAAAGGCCAAAGGCCTTGAGGGGACAGAATGTGCTATGCGTGCAGTAGTAGTTATGGTAGAACTGAATAGTTGCTTGTCGATGGCCGACGGAATGTGGTGGGAAGACGATGACGTATGTCTTGCCCACACAGACAAAGACTAGGGACGAAGTCAACCGGATGACACCTGGTACGTGGGGGAGGTTGATCACATGACCAAAAGCGGGCAGTATTTCAAGCCCCCGCACCTAGATCAACCAGAGGCATCCGGAAAGGACGAGGCATAGAGGCAGAAAGATAAACTGCTCGAAGAAGAGGCTATGTTGAAACAGCTTAAGAAGATACAAGTAGACATCTCCATCTGGGGACTGCTTATGGTTTCAAGAGTACACAAACAAGCTGTCCTTTCCGCAATGGATAGGGCTAAACTTTCAATCGACACCACACCTGAGCAATTGGTGGGGTTGGTTTTTCCAGGAGGAGTTTCCCCAACGTTGACCTTTACTAAGAAGGAGTTGCCGCCTGAGGGCTCAAACCATAACAAACTGCTCTATATTTCTGTCGAGTGCAGAGAAAAATGGGTACCGGTGGTTCTTGTTGACACAGGATCCATTATCAATATGTGCCCATCATGGACAGCATATGCAATCGGGTTGAAACCTGCCGACTTTGTGCCTACCACCCAGGTGATACAGGCATATGACAATACTAGCAGAGAGGTGATGGGGACTGTGCAGATTCAGACCCAGGTTGGTCCAGGACAACACGATGTTGATTTTCATGTCTTGGACATTCCCGCAACCTTCAATCTACTCCTAGGGCGGTCGTGGCTGCACTAGGTGAAGGCAGTCTCTTCCACCCTGCATCAGATGCTCAAATACCCTCATGGGAAGGGGGTGGCTATAGTTTTTGGGAATTCGTCAATCCATCCGCCGCCAGAGGTTTCTGCGCCAGTGTTGGAAATCGAACATGGTGTAGAAGATATGTTCCTATCAGGATTTACCTTAGCCGAGGCTCAGGTTGTACATAATATCTTAGCTGTTGATGAGGGGCTCTATGTCAGCGCACAATCAATTTACCTCATGAACAAGTTACAACACATTCCCGGGATGGGATTGGCACGCAGTGGCCAGAAAGGCATTACAACATCGGCCGAAGTGACGCATAACCCACATATCTTTGGTTTAGGTTATCTGCCTACCAAAGAGGACTAGGTGAGGAAAGGGAAAGAAATGGCTGGAAGGGCCAGAGCCAAGCAAATGGGGAAACATTTTGAGTTGATACATCGGCCTATCCAGGGCACCCTGAATGGACGCTTAATCCGGGAGGGGAAAGACTTTCCATTTTGCAGCTTCCCAAAGCCATGGCTAAATGCAGAGAAGAGGTGCCTACCTAGATTTGAGATCTTCTTTGACTTACAGTTGTCTGGGGATGATGTTGCCGAGGAGTAGACAGACCCATCAGCCAAGGTTGAGCAGTGTAAGGAAGTGGATTCCGAGAGCACCGAGATTGAAATGGGGGTAGCATTGTCTTGTCTACTTTCAGATCCTCTGATCGTACATGAGTGCTTGGGGAATGACCTCTCAGTGATCATGATCGGGAATGAAACGTCTGTGAGCCCACCTTTAAACATTTTGGATGCATCCATCGCACCCTCCCTCGTCTAGCAGTACGAGAAGGGATTCTTATCGAGCAGCATTGGGTCAGGTAGTGAGTTGAAATATGATTCCACCGAGTCTTGTGGGTTAGAATCAGGTTTCAGCTCGTCTGAGTCTGAGTTCGGTATTCCTGGAGGTGACAACCTGGATGCCACAGTCTTGTCTAGGTCGTCTTTTTCTTTCTCTTTTGAGTCTGTTGTAACAGAGGAACCAAGCAACTTGGAAGAAATTAATGAGAATTCTACGGCTGCGGCCTTCGATTACTTTTCTGTACCCCTAATTTATTGCTTGAATCAGGATTTTCAAAATTTTGATGAAAATGACGAGGAAGAAATTCCTCCGGTTTTGGAATATTTTCTTGATCAAGAGCAGGAGAGGTTTGTTAAACCCTTGGTTGATGAAATCACCCAAATTAATGTTGGTACTGAGAATGACCCGCGGCTGGTCCAAATCGGGTCCACGTTGTCTTCAAAAGAGCGCGAGCGCTTAGTCGCTTTGTTAAAAGATTTCAAAGATGTTTTCATGTGGTCCTACGAAGACATGCCTGGAATCGATCCTGAGATTGTACAACACCGGATCCCTCTTGACCCAGAGGCCCGACCTGTCAAGCAAAAGCTCAGAAGGATCTGCCCAGACTGGTCTCTCAAGATCAAAGAAGAGGTCACCAAGCAAATTGACGCAGGGTTCCTGCTGGTATCCAAATACCCAACTTGGTTGGCCAATATTGTTCCAGTGTCGAAGAAGGACGACAGAATTCAGGTATGTGTGGATTTCAGGGATTTGAATAAAGCCAGTCCGAAAGACGACTTTCCTCTATCGCATATCGATGAATTAGTGGACTTCATTGCAGGGCATGCGTTGCTTTCGTTCATGGATGGATTTTTAGGCTACAATCAGATATTGATGGTACCCGAAGACCGGGAGAAGACTGCTTTTACCACCCCGTGGGGAACCTATTGCTATAGGGTGATGCCGTTTGGGCTGAAGAATGCTGAAGCTATGTATCAACGGGCTGCAACCACAATATTGCATGACATGATCCACAAAGAGGTTGAGGTGTACGTGGACGACATGATTGTCAAGTCCAAAGAAAGAGAGGGCCACTACACCGCCTTGCAAAAGTTCTTTCAATGGATCAGAGAGTATAGGCTGCGGCTGAATCCTTAGAAGTGTACGTTTGGTGTTACAGTAGGAAAAATGCTGGGGTTCTTGATCACACAGAGAGGTATCGAGGTCGATCCTTCCAAAATCAAGGCCATCTTAGAAATGCCACCACCAAGAAATGAAAAGGAGGTGCGAGGCTTTCTGGGTAAAGTGCAATTCATAAGATGGTTTATTTCCAAATTAACCTTGACTTGTGAACCACTCTTTGGTCTCCTGAAGAAGGGAAAGAAATTCCAATGGGACAGCCGATGCCAAGCTACTTTTGAACAGATCAAACAATATTTACAAAACCCACCTGTGTTGTCACCGCCTGAGCCAGGAAAGCCTTTGATTCTGTATCTTTCAGTGACTGAAACTACAATGGGCTGCATGCTCGCGCAGGAGTCTAAGGACAAAGTGGAGAGAGCTATCTATTATCTGAGCAAGAAAATATTGGACTACGAGACCCGTTACACTCCACTGGAAAAGGCTTGTCTGGCCTTAGTATGGGCTACCAGGAAGCTGCGGCACTACCTGTTAGCTCACTCTATAATGCTGGTTTCGAGATTAGATCCCATAAAATATCTTTTCGAGAAACTGACACTTACGGGTAGGCTAGTTCGTTGGTTGCTTCTGCTTTCAGAATTCGATCTAAAGTATGTGACGCACAAGTCAGTAAAAGGGAGAGTGGTAGCGGAGTTCCTAGCCGACCACCCAGTTGAGGGGGATGAAGTAGTTGAGTACCTATTCCCAGACGAGGCCATTTTGTATATCGAAGACGAAACCTAGACGATGTACTTTGACGGAGCGTCAAACCAATACGAGTACGGGATAGAGGTGTTACTAATAGCACCTGATCATTCCTTCATACCTCTTGCATTCAAACTCCGGTTCAAAGTCTCGAACAATGAGGCAAAGTATGAGGCATGTATTGCCGATTTAGAAGTTGCCCTAGAACTAGGGGCAAAACGATTGGATGTCATCCGGGACTCGAACCTTGTTATTTCTCAAGCTAAAGAAGATTGGAATGTTATAGAAGAAAAGATGAAAATCTATCACCAGACCTTGGACGTTCTGATTCCTCGGTTTGAAAAATTGAATTTCGCCCATCTGTTAAGAGAGAACAACAAGTTCGCAGATTCACTAGCAACTCTATCTTCTATGATAGACATCCCTTTTGGAGTCCGGATACGTCCAATCATCATTGAACAAAAATTTGTGCCGGCCTACGAGCTACTTGCTGCCATAGATGAAGTACAAGATGAGAATCCCTAGTTTTACGATGTCTGGAACTTCTTGGAAAAGGAAGCGTATCCACCAGGGGCAAATGCCAAAGATAAGAGGGCAATCCGACGAATGGCTGCTCAGTTTATCGTCTGCGGGGGTAAACTGTACAAGAGAGGTCATCTGGGGATGCATAAACTGTGTGTTGATGCTGAAGAATCTAAGCGCCTGATGGAGGTCATCCATGGAGGAGAGTGCGGAGCGCACATGAACGGGGTGATGTTAGCCCGGAAGATCCTTAGACAGGGTTATTACTGGTCCACCATGGAAGAGGATTGTATTGGCTTTGTCCAGCGATGTCAGAAATGTCAGATCCATGCAAACCGCATGAACATTCCGCAGTCGAAGCTGTACAACATGACTTCGCCATGGCCATTTTCAATCTGGGAGATTGATGTGATCAGGGTTGTCACTCCAAAAGGGTCCAATGGGCATGAGTTCATTTTGGTAGCGATAGACTACTTTACGAAGTGGGTTGAGGCTCAGTCTTACGTGGTGTTGAAAGAGTCTCATGTCGCAAAGTTCATCAGGAACAACATCATTTGTCGCTACGGGGTCCCGAACAAGATTATTTCAGATAATGGTTCTCACTTCAAGAAGGAGGTGGTCGACTTGTTGGAGAAGTACAACGTGGCTTTCCATAAGTCATCTACATATCGGCTGCAAACCAACGGAGCTATTGAGGCCGCCAACAAGAACGTCAAGCATATTCAGCAAAAGATGATGGAAACCTACCGGGACTGGCCAGATAAGCTGCCATTTTCTCTGTGGGGCTATCGGACTTCAATTCAAACTTCTACTGGAGCAACTCCGTATTCCTTGGTCTATGGGATGGAGGCTGTTTTCCCTATCGAAGTTGAGGTTCCGTCGTTACGGGTGCTGGCTGAGTGTCAGATAGCTGAGGTAAATTGGCAGTAGAGCAGGTTCAAAGAACTCATGCTATTTGATGAGAGAAGGCTGAAAGCACTGTATCATGTTCAGGGTTATCAATGGAGAATTGCTAGGGCTTTCAACAAGAAGGTTAAGTCCAGTAATTTGAAGGAAGGGGATCTGGTGCTCAAAGACAACCGAGCTCCTATTCACGACCCTGGGGGCAATTTCAAACCCAGTTGGACTGGTCCTTACATCATCAAGTCTATCTGGTCGAGTGGAGCTGTCGTTCTGATGGACCTAGATGGCCTAGAGTTCTCCCGACCGATCAACATGGACAAGTTGAAGAAATATTATCCCTGAGTGGCTCACTAGGCCGAAAACCCGAAAGGGTGACCTAGGCAAAAGTTAGTGCGCGAAAAATTTGAAATTATAAAAACTGAGCTCGCAAGGTTGAAAACCCTTAAAGGGCGGCCTTGGCAAAAGTTAAAGCACAAAAGGAGAGCGTTAATACACGAGTGAACCCGAGCCAAACTATGTAAGGCTTGATTCCCATCTTTGGGATACGTAGGCAACTTCATCTTGAAGTCCAGCCATAAACACTTCCCCGATCAACTTTGTCCATATGATCCTCTTGGTCATCTTTGTCTATTATGCATTCAAGAGCTCGGTTGTGATCTCCAGTGCAGTGCTATTTAGACTAGGGGCAACTTTCCAATTGCTAGGACCCGGGGTTGTACTTCTCAGTGATAGATCTCGGGCATGTCTAGTTCTGATCCATATCGAAAATGGTTTTGAAAAGTTTTAACAAAAGTTGATTTTGTTTAAATTAATCTTTTTACAACTTAGACCATTTTTGGACCAAATGAAAAATTTTCAGTACCCACAATCTTCAATTTCATTGATTTCAATACAGAGTTCTCCTACTCTTGAATACAAATCGAAGTTGCTTTTTATTACAGTCACAAAGAAAACTTGAAAGTATTAATAAAGCAAGAAATTCGGGGCATAGATAAGTCAGGTGTTCCTGTGCCCCCTCCCAGAACTGGTCAAAGCCTCTAATGCCAAAGTAGGTCCAATCTGTGCGTCCTCAACAACCCAAGCTATGCATTCATCAGAGAGGATACAACTGAAAGTGGGAGCGGGGGCCAAAAGTTCTCTAGTCCTCCATGCTATGGCACACCGAGCTAGCTGTGCGCCTCAGACCGGAAATGCAGCAAGGTACTCTGTTCTTTCTTCCAGACAAGTCTGATCATGGCCGAACTGGCACCGGAATCAGAATGGCAAGTAGAACACACAGTGCATCATGCCAATCAGCTGAATCCCGGGCTGGCGGGTCATGCTGTAACTCATTGCCGGCAAATTGAGTGAAGGACAACGCCAAGCAATACTGGTAGCAGATAGACGGCACATCTATTCAAACCACCATCCCTCATCGGGGGCATTGACTAAACGTCGCCTGAAGAAATAGCTGCGAGCTGAATATGTAGGGCATGGGTCCACAACCTTCAATTTATCCATCAACCACACCTGGGGAGGGATGAAAAATGAGAGATTAAAGAATAGAGATGTGCACATGGAGAGAAAAGTGAGGAAAAGGGTTTTTGAGAGAAAAACCGAGCCTGAGGGCCGAATGATGTGAGAAATATATGTGAGATAGGGTGGGAAACACTACCTGCAGCAATAGTGGACTCCCTGCGAATCTAGTCGTCTCTTGGCGGCGGAAAGCGTCCAAACCCATCAACGTCTCAGCCAATGTCATGGTAATGCAGCTCTTACCTTCTTTTAAGCCCTCGGCGACTTCGGTCAGACGGGTGCTAAACCCTCAAGAGCCTAGGGCGAGCAAGAAATGAGACAACATGCACAAGAAAAGCGTATGTCGTCAATAACTCTGCCAGTCATGACCGCCACGGTCACCAGCATCAGAAAACCAACAAATCAAGCTGGGGATGTCCACCACTCCATCGCGAATTAATGACTAAGCGTCATGTAAAGTGAGCCCACACATCCGTCCTAAGGCTTGGACGTGGCCAAAGTGGAATTGTGGCAAAATCTCTTCCTCGCGCTCGGACTCCATCAGAGCTTGGAAGTCTTTGAAAGTAGGACATATCTCTTGTCCGCCAAAGCAAAAGACATGTGTTACCGGATTCCAAAACTTTGCCGCGGCATGAAGGAACGGAAAACGTAGCGGGGTGCGACTCAGCATAAATAGTGCATTTATGCCGAAGCCCTGGAAATTCACCTTTTCCCGAGCCATCCAAGGAAGCAATCCAATTTGTAAGATTTTGGATAAGAAAGGCCTCCATTTTGGTGCAAAACTGAGGAAGAATGAGGGAACCACGAAGCTGGAACCTTTTTGAAGGATAAGGCACTGTTTGGAGAACAGGTGTCAGAAAATTGGAGGCTCCTAGGTGAAGTAGTCGGCCGACCACTTTTTCTGGTCGGCCAGCTACTTTTTTGCGTTACAAACAGAAAAAAACTGGTCAGCAGGCTCCTAAACTGGTTGGCCATGAGCAAAAAGTTGGTTTCCAGCTGTTTCTTGTCTCCAGAAGGGAGTCTCTAGCTTTCTTGTGTGCTAAGAGTACTGAAGGCCCGAGTTTACCTCTGTTTCGGATGTATTTTGTCGCTTTGTTTATCTCAGAATGCATTCGCTTATTGAGTTGTCACTCATTTGTTTATCGAGTTGTTGCTCATTTGCTTATCGAGTTGTTGCTCATTTGCTTATCGAGTTGTTGCTCATTTGTTTATTGAGTTGTTAATTCGTTTAACGAATTGTTTTTTTTTTTCTTTTAAGTTGAGTTAGCTTGTTGCGTCAGTTCACTACCTGACTTGGCAATACACGTTCAATTTCCATTCAAATCTCATTTTTGTACAAAATGGTGTGATGTGATGCCTAAAATACAAGTACAACACTTTTTGAACAAAAAGCCGTTTTCATTCCATCATGTTTCTTTTTTTACAACATTTTACAACAAGGTACAAGTTTTGGAAGAAAAAATAAAACTACCTAAGCTGTACAATGTGCTAGAACTACATGTAAAAAGAAAAATAAAGTAGTCATATCTGCATCGGCGTTATCGAGCTCAAGACTGAGAGGCCCTCTTCACCCTCTTCGGCTGAGCAGCCTCTGCGCCACCATCACCGGCATCTCCGTCTGAATCGGAGCCATCATCCTCAGAAGCCTCCTCGGTGTCACCTCCACCCTCCGAACCAGAACCAGAGTCATCATCCCTGCCTGCAGATGTCTCAGACTGAGGATGTGCCGACTCCTCCTCCTCGCTAGTCTTCTCGTCATCCTGACTGATAGGTGCTCTGCGCCCATCTCGGCCGCGAGTCGATTTCCTTCTCCTAGCTGCTCGAGAAGGTCTTGATGGCCTAGGTGGTACAGGTGCGACCTGAAAAGGGAATTTGAATACATCAGCCAGAGTACGTATATAAGATGCAAGAATAATACATGCAGTGAGTACATACAGATATAGTATGTGAACGTGGTGTGTCAGATGTGCTCTACATATACAGCGAATCAGTATGGTGAAATGTTCAGTTTTAGTATGTCATCAGAAGTATGATAAATGCAAGAAAACTGGAAAATACCGGGATACTGTAGGAATACAACAGTGTCTCCCTCTGCAGGACCATGCCGTCGAGCGAGGCCACCACTTCGAGCAACCCATCAATGTACTCTCTGGGAGGCTGTGAATACAAATTCAAGTCATCAGTGAATGAATTCCTGAATATCTGAGTGATAAATGAAAACTATAAAGCATACCGGTGATACTGTAGGAATACAACAGTGTCTCCCTCTGCAGGACCATGCCCTCGAGCGAGGCCACCACTCCGAGCAGCCCATCAGTGTACTCTCTGGGAGGTTGTAAATACAAATTCAAGTCATCAGTGAATAAATTCCTAAATATCTGAGTGATAAATGAAAACTGTAAAGCATACCGGTGGTGAGTCAGGGTCACTAATGTATCGGTGATCGGGCAATGGAGGCTCCAGTGGAATCTGATAAGATGTCCCATACTGCCAGCCTGTCAACCCGATCGGAAGGTCTGGCCATCCAGCATACTGGCAAGTCAAGGGCATCTATCCGGTCCCGCCCCTCAATGAGCCGGCCCCGCTGGTCGAAGGAATGTCTCTAGCTCAGGCACGACTCGAGGAAGGCATGTCAGCAGCTCTTCTCCTGGATGTACGAACACCTGACAGTGGAGGCATCAGGTACGTATGGCGATATGTCGCATAATCTCCCTTCTCCAGAAAAAGGACCGCATCAAGACCCAACATAAGATTCTCCATCGTCTAGGGCGTGAGATCCCCTGTGGACCGCATCTCCGATGGAGGCAATGAGGGAATGTTCTGCTCGGAGTTGCCCATTGTTTGGCGCATGAAGCGCTCTCCAAGGAACCAGGCTCTGCCGACCAGTCCCTCAAGCAAAACCCTATATCGCGAGGTGCCCCATGCCCCAGCAAATAGGAATCAAGGATTCCCTGGCATGGCTAGCCAAGGCTGCCAGTTAACCTGCGGGTAACAAGTGCATAAATTGATTAGATGTCATAATATGCAAGATGACTCAAAACTGAAAGCATGAAGAACTGAGAGTTCTGGATTACCTCCGTCGCCCGTATAGTATCGAAGAACTGCCAGAGGTATAGTAGAGTATCCCGAGGCCTGGGTTGACACCGACCCTCAAATCTGCATTGGAAACGGATCTCCAGGGGTGCCTCAACCTCCAGCTCAGGGGCCATAGTCGGGAAGTATGCATAAACCCATAGCTATGAAAGACAAAACAGTATACAGAATGCTGAGTCCAGAATGCTGAATGCAGAATGTTGAGTGCAGAATGCTGTATGCAGTGTACAGTATACAGAATGCTGAGTGTAGAATGCTGAGTGCAGAATGCCGCGTGCAATGTACAGAATACAGAATGAAATATAGAGAAAATGCAGAATGCTGAGTGCAGAATGTAGAATACAGAATGTAATGTGTGCCGTGTGCAGTGTACAGATAATGAAAAGCAGAACTATAAATCAAAAGGGCAGAATGTACCTCCCAGGCTCGCCAATAGCCTCTAACTATGGTCCCCCGCTCGCGAGAGGTCACACTCATGTAGCAATAAAGGGTAGCGAGGGCAGTGCCACCCCAATCAAAGAGCTAGACCCGTGATAGGTCCACCAGAGCACTGAGCATATAAAGCCAACTGTGTTCCCCCTGTCGGAGAACAGTGTGGTCGAAGGAGGAATATCAAAAATCCCCGGGCATACTGTTGTATGGCCTCAACGGTCTGGGGCGTAGTCCTCCGGTACTGCTCGACGAACCAGGTGTACCTGACCCTGCCTGATGATCTGTCGATCGGCGGACGAGCTCCGAGCAGATAAATTCAAGCGGCCTCCCACTCACCCATCTCTACATCGTATGGGATCGGCCGGCCTCCCACCTCAAGGCCCATCAATATGGAGAAGTTATATGGGGTCATCGTCATGTCCCTGGTAGCCGAGAAATGGAAGGAGTTGGTGGTATCCCACCATCTCTACACAAGCGGGCCCAGGAGGGTCCTGCTCGCTAGATGACGTGATAAACCCGTGCAGAATAGGCCAAACCTCGCCTCGTCCACAATATGTCGGATAGCATCCGGGAGCTCCATGTACTACTCCCTCGCAAGGATGGACCCATAACCCCGTGTGGAGCGGGAAGATACCTGCATTCAAATTCAAATGTATAAGCTGCATGTTCAAATTCAAATGTGTGAGCTGTGTGTTCAGACTGAAATGTATGAGCTGCGTGTTCAGAATCAAATGTGTGAGCTGGGCGTTCAAATTCAAATATGTGAGTTGTGTGTTCAGAATCCAATGTATGAGCTGCGTGTTCAAAATCAAATGTGTGAGCTGTGTGTTCAGATTGAAATATGTGAGCAGCGTGTTCAAATTCAAATGTATCAGTTATGTGTTCGGATAAAAAAATGTGGGCTGCGTGCAAATTTTAAAGTGTACTGCGTTATGGACGTTTGGTTCAGATTGAGCAGTGTGCTACAAACGTATCGCGTTATAGGCAAATGGGTCCAGATTGAGCGGTGTGTTATTTTATTTTAAAAGTGTACTGCGTTATGGACGTTGGGTTCAGATTGAGCAGTGTGCTATAAACATATCGCGTTATAGGCAAAGGGGTCCAGATTGAGCGGTGTGTTATTTTATTTAAAAGTGTACAGCGTTATGGACGTTGGGTTCAGATTGAGTAGTGTGCTATAAACATATCGCGTTATGGGCAAATAGGTCCAGATTGACCGGTGTGTTATTTTATTTTAAAAATGTACTGCGTTATGGACGTTGGGTTCAGATTGAGCAGTGTGCTATAAACATATCGCTTTATGGGCAAATGGGTCTAGATTGAGCGGTGTGTTATTTTATTTTAAAAGTGGATTACGTTATGGACGTTGGGTTCAGATTGAGCAGTGTGCTATAAACAAATCGCATTATGGGCAAATGGGTCCAGATTGAGCGGTGTGTTATTTTATTTAAAAGTGTACTGCATTATGGACGTTGGGTTCAGATTGAGCAGTGTGCTATAACCGTTTCACGTTATAGGCAAATGGGTCCAGATTGAGCGGTGTGTTATTTTATTTAAAAGTGTACTGCGTTATGGACGTTGGGTTCAGATTGAGCAGTGTGCTATAAACGTATCGCGTTATGGGCAAATGGGTCCAGATTGAGCGGTGTGTTATTTTATTTAAAAGTGTGCTGCATTATGGATGTTGGGTTCAGATTGAGCAATATGCTATAAACGCATCGTGTTATGGGAAAATGGGTCCAGATTGAGTGTTGTGTTATATTATTTTAAAGTGTACTGCGTTATGGACAAATGGGTTCAGATTGAGCAGTGTGCTATAAACGAATACCGCGTTATGGACTACGTGTTCAGATTGAGCGGTGTGCTATGTAATGAAAGAGTGGACTGTATTATGGACTGCGTGTTCAGATTGAGTAGTGTTATGAGCCGTGTGCCAACTAAATCGAATGTTGTGTTATGGACTACGTGTTCAGATTGAGCAGTGTTATGAGCCTTGTGCCAACTAAATTGAATTCTGTGTTATGGACTGCATGTTCAGATTGAGAAGTGTTATGAGCCATGTGCCAACTAAATCAAATGATGTGTTATGGACTACGTGTTCAGATTGAGCAGTGTTATGAGCCGTGTGCCAACTAAATCGAATGTTGTGTTTTGGACTGCGTGTTCAGATTGAGCAGTGTTATGAGCCGTGTGCCAACTAAATCGAATGTTGTGTTATGGACTGTGTGTTCAGATTGAGCAGTGTAATGTGTTGTGTGCCCAAATGTGCTGTGTGCCCAAATGAACTACGCGTTCAAGATGAGTCGAATGCTGTGTATGTGAATATGTTCAAAGCGAGCAAATATGATACATAGCAGAAACATGGAATGTGCAAGAAATGCAAAAGTAAAGTATGTACCTCATGTGCGCAATGAGACAAATGGGACTCCGGCTCCCGTAGCAGCAGGTCTGCAGGTGCCCGCCGCGCGAAGTCCGTGAAGTGGTAGAAGGTGCTAGGAGGGAAGATGTGCTCCTCTGGATCGTACCCCTCTGGCTCAAACAGCCGTATCCTTGGAGGTAACGGCATAACATCAGGCTCATCCTCTACATATGGAGGACCTCCGCCATAAGGAATGCCGTCAGCCATCTGAAGATATCAGCAAAAGATGCAAAAAAGAGCAAAATGAGCCAAAATTGCAAAAAGTCAACTCTCGGGAAGTGAAAAAGTCAACAAAAGTCAACGCCCGAGAAAAGGTGCTAAACTTTGAGAAAAACATACCTCAAGTGATAAAAATGGAGAAAGAAGCTCCGAAAATAAATTTTAATCGATTCAAAACGTTGAGAATCAAACGTTTTCGCGAAACAACTTCACGTAGGGCGTTGGAAAACACGTATAAAGTGCAGATTTGAGAGAGAGAAAAAGGTCTAGGGAGGAAGAAGAATGTATTTCGGCGTTGGAGATGTGAGCAAAACTGATTTGGAGCTGTCCACTTAAAGAACCGAAGCTTAAAAGACCAAACTACCCCGAAATGCTGTAAACTGGTCGGCCAGCCAGTTTTTCTGGTCGGCTGACCACTTGGGTGGGCAACAACTGGTCGGTCAATAGCATAACTGGTCGGCCATCCTTCCTGGGTGGTTTCCAAGGTCCCTTTGTTCTCCCTATGTGTTTTGGTGATGATTGGAGTCCTCGGCCCTCGAGAAAGTACAAGAAAAGTACACTTTTCGGCTCAAAAATGTCCCCGCGAAACTTCGATTCAAGTCGTCGATGCGTGGTTCATCGTCACTTGTCCAAAGAACCAGGTGTATCCTTTTAAGTATGTTGTGATCCTTCCGAAAGGTAAATCGAAGGTTACGTTTGAGTTACGCTCATTAACACTTATGTTTCCTCTTTCGGTATTTCCTTTCAAAACATACATTTGAAGTTGCATATTTCTCTTGCATTATCTTGCACTTTTCACATGCATTGTCGCGCACGTTTCACCCACATTGTTATACACACCACTTGTGACTTTGTTATGCATGCACACTTTACTTGCATTATTATATTCGTTTTCTTCCGCATTATTATGCGTCACACCTAGGTTGCATTGTCATGTACCCCTTCACTTGCGTTGTTACGCACTTTTCACTTGCATTGCTATGCATGTTTCTAACGATATTGTACCAGTTGAGTTTCTTTCTTTTGCAGGCACGATATTGTATGTACAGTTCATTTGAAGCTGGCGTGACCAGACGAACCAGATGGTATTGTACCTTCTCCGTGTGAGACGTAGCGAGAATTATACAATTCTCTTACATCCTTTCTATATGTAATGTAGTTTGATTTGTATTCGCCTGCTTAAACTGTTGCATTTATTATGTATAATTGCTTCGTTACAACTTTCTTTGCATGATCATAAGTTATGCTCGGCATCTTGTATTTTCTTTTGCATCTTGCCCCAGCAATCGAGTAGATTTCTTTGTTATCTTGCCTGTTTGTCTAAGTCTTCGGCCCTGTCAAAAATGGGTTGTCTCTGGGCTTTGACATTCACTCACGTCATCTTATGACTTCCGAGTTCTGTCAAAGAGGGGCAACTGTAGACACCCCATTTTTGACCATCTTTAAGACTCAGACGTCATCGATTGAGCGCTCGGTGATGGTGCATGTTGTGCTCGTTTCAAGGCTCCGGAGTTTTGGCTGAGAGCCTTGCCTCCGAGCCTCCGAACTCTTTGTGCTTTGGCTTGGTTTGCGGACCGAACCCTGTTTTCTCTTTCCAGAGGGAAGGAGAGGTCTTGTAGACCATCTCTCAGTGGTCGTAGACTACTTTTTGTGGTCGTAGGCCACTTTTCCCGTTTGGAGACTAGTTTCTGGTTTTTGGAGCCTTTGGCCGCTCGCCTTGACTCGGGGCTGCTTAACGTTCTCCGTTTGGCGTGGTTTTTGAACCATACCTTGTTGCCTCTACCTAGAGGAACACTATGGTCCGGGAGACCACTTTTGTGGTTGCATACCACTTTTGGTGCTCGTCAGCTAGTTTTTCGGGGCTTTCGGCCGCGTGCTTCGCCTCCTGATCTCTCGTCTTGCATCCGTTTTGGTTTGTTTTTGGTATAAACCTTGTTTTCCTTGTTTGGAAGGTGGTCCAAGGGTGGGAGACCAGTATTTCTCCTGGCCGACCACTTCTTCCTCTGCCAGCCAGATTTCTGGTCGGACAACTGGCTTTCTTGGTCTTTGGGGCACCTTTTCTGGTCGACCACAACACCAATTGCTTGCTTTCATGCCCTGGACTTCTCCCACCTATGGCCAATCAGTTTTTGTCCTTGGAGACCACTTGAAGTGGTCGGCCGACCACTTTAAGTAGCAGGCCGACCACTTCAAGTGGTCGGCTGCTTTTTGGCACCTTTTTGGAGATATTTTCCTCCAGCTGGCACAGTTGGAGGGCAATTGAGCCATCCTCCATACACGTATGGAGGGATTTGCTTGTTACTTAGCTTCTCCTAGAAGCTTCACCTTTCCTCTTCTATAAGAGGAGGGTACCTCCTCCCTCTTCCAGGTTCAGAAAAAACCAGCTGAGAGGGATAGATATAGTGTTGTATCTATATCTCCTTGTTTCTTCATTTTTGTGCATCAAAAGTGTAGTATTGTCTTAGTTTAACACACAAACACACACTTAAACACCTTGCTTGGGTTTTTGAGGCTTTAAGAGGTTGTTTTTGGTGTTCTTGGACTGGTTTAAGCTTAAAGAGGCTGTTGGAGTTGCAGTTATAAAGAAGGTCTTCAAGGGTGAGTTTTTACCCCTTAAATCCTCCTTTCTTGCTTAAGCTTTTAGCCTATCTTGCATGTTGTTTTGAGCTTCACTTATAACTGATAAAAGTTCTGTTTTTGCATGCTTTTGATTTTTGTTTAAGGTCACTTTTTCGTTTGGGGTTGTTTACCCCCTCTTAGGCCTTGTGAGGCCTTATTTTGAGCCATCCATTTAGGCTCTTGTTGAAGCCTTTGCATGTCCTTCCTACCACTGAACTCCAGAGGATTTTCAGTGGTGGGAAGGTAGTTTTGGTGTCCTAAATAGGAGAGGGTCATCCCCTCTCCTTTGTGTCCTGTTTACTAACTTCATATGCCTCATGTGTGAGCACCTTTGGAAAGTCTTTGTTGGCCATATCTTAGCTTGTATTTGTGGTTATTTTGCTGAGGCATGCCACTATTTTTGCTTGGTTTGGTCACTCCATGCATGGTTAATACACTTGTAGTGTAAATCACACAAACTAGCTTTGTATGCTTCATGCTTTGACATGTCATTCTAGCCAGTTTCCTTTCCATTTCAGCATGTTTTTGGTGATATTTTGCCATGTCATGACTCTATTTTGGTTTGGTTTGGTTTGGTTGGCCGTTGCATGCCTCATGTACTTGTAGTGCAATCCCTTGAATTAGCCTAATATGCATCATGTTTTAACATGTCATTTTAGCATGTTTTGGCTTAGCTCTCAGAAGACTTTGTTCATGTTTTTCCATGTTTAAGGCCTGATTTTGGTTGTTTTGGTCATGCATGACTTGTTTTGCATAGCTATGGTTCAACTTAGCTTGTTAGCTTTGTGCATTTAGTCTTCTAGCATGCATTACTTGAACTATTTCAGTGATTTGGCATCATTTGTAATGTTATTTCATTCCATTTAGTGTGGCCATACACTTGCATCTTTCACTTATTCCATGCTTTGGAGAGTTTGTGTTTTATGCCTTAACATGAACCATCGTGTATGCCTTCATGCCTTAGCTTGCGAGCCATCATTTCAGTGTGCTTTTAGGGTTATTATGCCATGATATAACCCTTACTTTTGTTGCTTAAGTCATACCATGTTTGGTTCTAATAGGTGTAGTGTGATCCACCCAATTTGACTTGCATATTCCATGTCTTTTGCCCCTCATGCTAGCACATTTTGGCTTCCATCCATACATGTTTTAGACTCATTTTAACATGCTCTAGGACTGTTTTGGGTTGCCTTAATCATATGCTTCATGTTTTGTATACTTGCAGTATAAATGCTCTTGCTTGCCTCAAGCTTTGAGCACCATTGCATGCTTCATTTGAGTTATGTACTTGATTTGGCATCACCTAACATGACATTTCAGAGCATATAGACTTGTTATGTTCTCACTTCATTCGTGTCTTGAATGCTTTTGAATGTTATGCATTATTGCCTAGGTTGTGGCCAAGTGTGTATGCTTGCATGCCTAGGTCTTTGGGCCCTCATCTTAGCTTGTTTTGGTCATTGTCTTGGCCTATTTCAGCTCTGTCCATGATTGGTTCATGCATATTTGCCATGTATTGCATGCCTCCTTTGTAGTCCCCTTTACTAGCTTTCATACCTTAGGACTCTTGCATGCTTTACTTGCCTTGTTCGAATGATTTGGCATCATTTCATACCCCATTTCAGTGCACTTAGTATTGTTACACTTCCATGTTTGTTTCTCTTTGAGCACTCTTGAGAGTTGTGCTCTTAGGCCTACTTGGTTGGCCAATGCATTGTGCATGCATGCTTTGCATTTTGTGCCTTTGTTTTGGTGTTTATGGTCACTGATTTGGGTGTTGCTGAGGTCTACCTTTTTGGCTTAAGTCCATTGAATATGCTTATTTGCATGTTGCTTGCATGCTTATCTCGTATTGCATTGTGCATGCCATGGGGTCCTTTGCATTGTGCATGCCAAGTTGTTCCTTGCATTGAGTATGCATGTCCCTAGCATTGATAGTTTGCCCTTATTGCATTGTGCATGCATGCTTCACATTGTGTTTAGAACCTTATGGTTACTTTGCATTGAGTATGCCATCTAGTTCTTAGCATTTAGCAGTGTGCATGCTATGTTGTTAGTCACATTGAGTATGCCATATAGTTGCATTATGCATGCCATATTATGTGTTGCATTGTGTTTGGAATAGGTGTTAGTCCAAACACGGGAAACGAGAGACGTTTCATACTTCAAGTGATGAAACGTGCCTTAATTCCCGGTCGCCGATGCTCTTGATCTTACATGATAGAGTTATAGGCTTTATGTGTTTACTTGTGCATTCATTTCATATTGAATTGTGCAACTTTGCCTCTCGGCCATCATGCATTGAAATGTGCAATTGGTGGCCCAAGGGTCAAGAACCGCACTTCCTTGAGTCCATTACATGATAGGGAGGGTGGTTGTGCACACATATCTTGCAAATACATTGCCATGCCCTTTCTTCCTCTCTGTTTGCAGCAAACTGGGATTCAGCAACAACAACTGGCCGGCCAGCCAGAAAAACTAGCTGGCCGACCACTTTTCTGGTTTTTCAACAACCAAAAGTGGCCGGCCGGCAGGCATCTTGAGGGACCAAAAGTGGTCGGCCACCATCCCACAGGATTCCCAAGGTGGAGTTTCAGCTTTCTGAAGCTTGGTGCAGTGTCCTGAGAATAGATCAAAGCAGAGGCAAGTTAGAGCATCGCATTGGATTTCTGAACAGGGCGACCGGACTTGCATGCATCCTTTTCCCACTGAGGCTCCTGTTTTATTGCTTTCCTTAGCTACCATGCTTAGATATCTAGCTTATGCTTTGGTTTGTACCTTTAACAGTTAACGCGTTAGCTGTTCAATTCATTTTGTAATAATTAGTTAACTAGGATTAGTTAATTGATTTGTTTTGTAATAATTAGTTTAATTAGCTTAGAATAGCTAGTTTAGCTTTTATTTGGTCCTTCCTTCGAGAGGGTGTATTGTTGTAATAAGCCTGCGTGTGTGCGATGCATGTCTTCCAACCCCCATTTCTTTCTCCCTTTTACTTAAACCACTTATGATGGTTAGTTTTAGGGCATGTTTCATTTAGCATACCCTATGCTTGCATGCGTGCATCCATTCATCTGTATTGCACGCACCGGACTCGGTGCATACTAATTGCATTGTATTTCAATTCCAAATTAAATACATGTATCAAGTTGCATTTCACATGACATTCTAGAATAGCCGAGCCTATTTTAGTCGCATTTTCGCATGTGTTGCATTAGTCATCCTAACATGAACTAGGATCATGCATGATTTCTAACTAGTTCTTTGTTTGGGCTCGGAGTACACTGTGAGTGTTTACGCTTTAGCATACTGCATGTGTGTTAATGTTGCCATGAAATCATGCTTGCCATGAGGCTAATTGCTTATGTGATATAACTGCCTAAATGCCTGTGGGTGAAGGTTGGATTGCTTGAATTGGAACAATTTATTGAAATCTGCATTTTAGCCTGCTTGCAAGTAGCAAACTTTAAACCATTTCCAAACAAACGGATTTGCGATGCTTTGTTCCAAATTAGGCGATCTAGTCTATACTTGTGTGGTGTGCGCATCACATAGTAAATACTAGCTAATTAACCGGAACAAGAGCACATGTGTATTCAAAAACAAGATATCATGCTTAATACAGGCCGATCTTTGATCGGGTGAGCAGGGGTGCTCATTAAATGACCTTCCCCAATCGTACCCAAGTTCCCGAGCCGAGGCAACTTTGGTGATGACGGGCACGTGGCCTTAGGCACGAGTCAGGGTTTCCTAAATTTTCTCAAAATAAAATATTTAGGTGGCGACTCTGTATCTGGCAAAGCAGTCCATGTTTGGCACTTCTTTATAAAAATCAGTTTTCCAAAATGATTTGCCCGATTTGGACTCTTTGGTGATTTATCGGTCTCATATCGCACATTGTGAGATTAGATTCAGAACCGTGACATTTGAGTCCAAACTATAGTAGCTCGGAACAAAACGAGATTCGCGCACCCCTTTCGCCAAAGGCCCGCGCGCGGATATTCGATGAGTTCCTGGGAGCGTGTCTACACTATGCCATTCTAAAGGCGTCGTATGTGGCTAAGTTCATCAAGAACAACATCATCTGTCAGTATGGGGTGCCCAACGAGATCATCTCAGATAATGGCTCGCATTTCAAGAAAGAGGTGATAGACCTGCTTGAGAAATATAACGTGACTTTTCGTAAGTCATCAACATACAGGCCGCAGACCAATAGAGTTGTTGAGGCTGCAAACAAAAACATCAAGAGAATTTTGCAGAAAATGAATGAAACCTACAGGGACTGGCCGAAGAAACTTCCATTCGCACTCTAGGGTTACAGAACGTCGATCTGAACATCTACAGGATCAACCCCTTATTCTCTTGTTTATGGGATAGAAGTTGTTCTGCCAATCGAGCTTGAAATACCATCGCTAAGAATTATGGTTGAGTGTCAGATAGCAGAGGCGGACTGGCAACAAAGTAGATTTGAAGAATTGATGTTGTTTGACGAGAGGACGTTGAAGGCATTGTATCATATCCAAGGTTACCAGTGTAGAATTGCGAGGGCTTTTAACAAGAAAGTCAAGTCCAGAAATCTCAAGGAAGGAGACATGGTGCTCAAAGACAACCGAGCCCCCATCCACGACCCTAGGGGCAAGTTCAGACCCAATTGAACTGGCCCTTATATCATCAAGTCAATCTGGTCCGGAGGAGCAATTATTCTTATGGATTTGGATTGCTTGGAGTTTTCACAGCCGATCAACATGGACAAGTTCAAGAAATATTATCCCTGAGAGGCTCACTAGGCCGAAAACCTGAAAGGGCGACCTAGGCAAAAGTTAGAGCATAAAAACAAAAAAAAAATAAATTAGAAATAAAGAAAAACTAAGCTCGCAAGGCCGAAAACCCGAAAGGGAAACCTTGGAAAAAGTTAGAGCGCAAAAAGAGAGAATAAATACTCGAGTGAACCCTCTCCGAACTACGTAAGGCTTGATTCTCATCTTTGGAATACGTAGGCAACTTCATCCCGAAGTTCGGCCATCATTATTTTTCAACCCAACTATCCTGTTCATCTGGTTTAATCAATCCGTCATTCTCCATTGTTTGTCGACTTGGTTATGATCTTCTGATTTGTGGCTGTATAGCCTTAGGATTGATTCCGCATGTATCCAGTGGTGACCATTTCCGAAAAAACCAAAAAAAAATTATTTTGAAAAGTTTTAATTCAATTTTTGTTTTTCTTCTCAAAATTTACCGTTTACAACAAAAAAGGAAACTTTTCAATACTCACTTTAATTTTATTGATTTATGACAAGTACATTCTCCAAACCAAAGTTGATTTTCCATAAAAACTTGAAAAGAAAAGACAAATCAATAAACTAGGGGCATAGATGAGTCAAGTGTCAGTTCTCCGTCTCTTTTTCATGCCCATAGAAGTTTCTGTAACCGAGGTCGGCCTAATCTGTTCCTCATCCTCGAGCTAAACCAAGTATTTGTGAGGAAGGATGGAACTGAAAGTAAGGGCAGGGGCCAGAAATTCTCTCGTATTCCAAGCACTGAGGTACCGAGGCAAGTACGAACCACGAACGGGAAATGAAGCTGGGTACTTTATCCCTTCATTCGGACAAATCTGATCATGCCCAAACTGGCGTCTGAACCTGAATGGAAAATAGAATACATAGTGTGTAAGGACAATCAACTATATACCTGGTTGCCAGGACATGCTATAACTCATCTTAGCCAAGCTAAGCAAGGGGCTACGCCAAGCAATGTCAGCCGCAGATCTGCTGTGCATCCAGTCACACCACATTCCCTCTGAGGAGAACTCCACTAGCTATGTACGAAGAAAGTAAGTCCTAGCCGAGTACTCGGGGCAAGGATCCACCACTTTCAGCTTATCCATCAACCATATCTGGGGAAAGGGATGAAAAATAAGAGAGATAAAAGAATAGAGAGATGTACGTTGAGAGAAAAGTAAGAAAAGGGTTTTGAGAGAAAAAAAAAAGAGATTGAATGCCGAGTGATGTAAGGATCATAAATAAGGAGGGTGGGAAACAATACCTGGAGAAGTAATAGACTCCCTGCAAATCGAGTAGTCTCTCCCTGTTGAAAAGCATCTAAGCCCATCAAAGTCTCGGCCAACACTAAGCCCATACCACTCTTACCCTCTTTAAGGCATTGGGCTACTTCAATCAATTTAATGCTAACTCCACCGCGACTAGGGGCAAGAAGGAAGTGTGCGAGTAAGCATAAGCAAAGGGCATGCTAACGATAATCTCGCCAAAGGAGGTCATCTTCGTCACCGGTGATGGAAAATCGACGAATCAAATTTGGAATATCCAGTTCCCCATTATGAGCCAGGGATCGAGCTTCATGTAAGGTAAGCCCACACATTTGTCCTAAAGCTTGAGCATGGCCAAAACAGGGTTGAAGCATGATTTCTTTATCACGTTGAGATTCCATTAATGCTTGAAATTCTTCGAGTGTTGGACACATCTCTTGTGAACCGAAATGAAATATATGTGTGATTGGATTCCAGCACCAAGCAGCGGCATGGAGAAATGGAAAGCAAAGTGAAGCGTGGCTCAACTGAAAAAGAGCATTTAGGCCGAAACCGCAAAAGTTCATCTTTTCCGAGCCATCCAAAGTGGTTATCCAGTCTTGGAGCCTATTGGTGGGCCACATCTCCATTTTGAGAGAAAAATGTAAAACCTTGCTCTTCTGCCAGAAACAACATTATGGGAGTACCATTTATAGAATTTAGATGGAGTAGTGATGATATCCTTTAGTGGTGGGTGGGCCAAACATTGTGTTGTCCTCTTGTGTCCTTTTATCCTCTTATGTTGTGGCTGTATTTTGAGTCTTATTTTATTACCAAGTCTTTTGTTTTAGTATGTTCAAGTTGTTTTCATTATGTTTCTTTTGTTATCAAGTTGTAGTTTTTTCATTTTGTCTGGTTGATAGTATTATCCGATTCATGAACCAATTCAAGCGCAAGTGTTCTTCCAAGATTATCATGCAAGTGTTATCCAGTCATCATATGCAAACATAGTACAAGATATTTGCAAGAAGAGATCATCCACAATAACACTTGATAAAACTAGCGGGTTCAACCCCGATCATTGTTTTACAAAATGAAAAAACAAAAGAGAAGTCTTCCAAAAAGAAAAGAGTCTATCTGAAGCTAGTGTAAAAAAACAAAAAGGGTCTAGGAGACCTTAAATCCTCTAGAGGTGCAATTCCTTTGATATTTGTCATGCCCAAACGACTTCAGGTGGTCAAGTATAGCCACCTACCTGTGTTTGCAATGAGTTCCTAGGAGACCAACTATGACGGTGGAAACTAGAGTTCGAATGGCGATGCCTAGAATGCAAAAGGTTCAAAATTTCCGAGACTAAAGTCTGGTTTAAATACCCAGGGGTGTATCTCTAGCTTGAAATCTGTATGGCAGCCCCATAGGTTGAGGTAGCCTGTATGCGCCTCAATTCTGGATACTGAACCAACCTAGCCTGTCACCCCGTTGGAGAACAGGGAAAGTTGTGAATATGATAAAAAAAAAAAAAAAGTGGCATCAATGGCTTCTACATTTAGAGGTTACCCCTTGTCATTCTACCATATCTTCTTCCTTTTATGTAAGACGCGTTTGGATCTCAAGTTCATATACTCCTCTCGCGTAAGACGCATTTGGATCTCTAGTTCACATACTCCTCTCACGTAAGACGCGTTTGGATCTCAAGTTCACTATTACTCCTCTCCTAGAAGACGTGTTTGGATCTTAAGTTCACATACTCCTCTCACGTAAGACACGTTTGGATCTCAAGTTCACATACTCCTCTCGCATAAGACGCATTCGGATCTCAAGTTCACATACTGATCTCGTGGACTCTGGCGGCGTCATCGGTATGAACTGAGCAGGCATACCCAAAGACTGGCGTATGACTCTTTCGCCAAGGTACCAGGCTTGGCAGACCAAACCCTCAAGTAGAATGCGATAGCAAGAAATGCCCAGGCCGCATTATACTGGCCCTGAATCCCTGTCGGTATCGTCACCCATGGCTGCCATGTGATCTGAAATGGAAAGTGAACAGGTTATTAGTTGCTGTCAGTTGCTAATGTGAATCAGAATAGTGTGAAAGCAAATGATGACCGTGTTTTAGGTTACCTCATGAGCAGCTACGGTGTCAAAGTAACGCCTGAAGAAAGAAAAAGGCTCGTGAGTCTTGCGGCGAAGCTAACCATCGTACACCCATGAATAGGAGATCATCAATGGAACCTCCACCTCTAGCTTTGGGACAAGAGTCGGGAAGTACGCGTACACCAATAGTTGTGGAGAAAGTGCAGGGATATATGATCAATACAGTGTATGAACAGATATAAGAAATGCAAAGCAGAAAGTATACAGTGTATGAACAAATATAGGAAATGCAAAGCATAAAGTGCATGCGTTGAACAGATGTAAAGCAAGAAATGCTGAACAGAAAATGCAAAGTGTAAATAGGGAACTGAGATGTGTACCTCTCAGGCTCACCAGTAGCCTTCAATCAAATGTCCAATCGCGCAGAAGGTCGAGCTCATATAGCCGTACAGGGCAGCGAGGCCGGCCCCGCCCCAATCATAGAAACTCACTCGGGGAAGGACCACCAGTGCGCTCAGCAAATATAGCCCTATAGTGTTCGCCCTGTTCGCAAATAGGGTGGTACCGAAGAGGAACATCAGAAAACCCCGAGCGTAGTGCTCTATCTCCTCTACTGTCTCTGGCTCGGTCCCCCGAAACCGCTTCTCAAACCAGCTGTATCTGACCTGGGCTGTCTGGAACAAAGGCAGGTGCGCCCCCAAAAGCTCAATCCAAGAAGCCTCCCACTCCCCCATATCAGGATCAAGATGAATCGGATCACTCCCTACGCCTAAGCCTATGATCATGGCGAAGTCGTAAGGGGTCATCATCATCTCTCCAGTAGTGGAAAGGCAGAGAGAGTTGGTGGTGTCCTACCATCTCTCCACTAGTGCTCCAAGAAGTGGACGGCTCGCTATGACTCGTGACAATCCAGAGCAGAATACGCCGAAGCCTGCCTCGTCAACAATAGCTCATACTCCGGCAGGGAGCTCGTCGTACCAATCTCTGGCCGTCGTGGCCCCATAGCCCCTGTATGCGCGAGCATCACCCTGTGGCAGAGGATAGGTGAATCAGTATAAACACAATTCGATGAAAAAGAAGTACAAAACAAATGCAATCGCATTGATGAAAACACAGTCAAATAAAGGGTATTGTAAGAAATACAAGTAACGAACATCAGATGTGCAAGTGCATAGAGTTCGTACCTCAATGGCAACAGCTGAAAAATGGGAATCTGGCTCCCTCAGTAAGAGATCCGTCGGTGCATCAGCAAAATCAGTGAAGTGCCTAACGCCTCCAGTAGGCAGAATGTGCCTCTGGGAATGATACCTCGCCGCGTCAAAAGGCCTCACTCCCAGTGGTAAGGGCTCTGGCTCTAGCTCTACATCAGAATCAAACTCTGTCTCGAACTCCGCCTTTGGAAGAGGCCTGTCATGTGGAAAGTCGTCTGCCATCTGGAATATAGATGAAGAGTCAATGAAAAGTAAAGAAAATGGGGAAAATAGGTGAAAAATGCCAAAAGTCAACTCAAGTCAAACCCTAGGAGAGAGAAAATGGGAGAAAAAGTCAAAGCCTGAGAAAAGGCGCCAAACCCAAGAGAAACTCGAGAGGAACGAAGCCTCAAGTGGTGAAAATGAAGGAAAAAAACACCGAAATCAATTTTCAATCAGTTCAAAACGAAGGAAATCAAGTGGTTTTAGCGAATCAACTTTGCATGGGGCATTGGAAAACGCGTATAAAGCTCGGATCTAGAGAGAAGGAATGTCTAGGACGAGAGAGGGATGGATTTCGGACAAGAGGAAGTGAGGAAATGAAGTTTGGGTGTGTTTACTTAAAAACCCGAAGGTGAAAAGACCAAAAAGGGCCGATTTGCCATCGATGGCCGGTCGGCCACCACTGGTGGCCAACGGCCACCATTGGTGGCCAAAAACCCTTGGGGGTGGCCGACAAGTGACCGACACCCCTCTCTGGTGGCCGTCAATCTTCCAGTGTTCCTCCTTTGAGTCTTGCTGCTTTTTTGTGTCCTTAGTTCTCCAAAAGTGCAAGAAAAGTTCACTTTTAAGCTCAAATTGCCTCTGCGGAAGCTCTAAAGTCTTCGGTGCATGATGTTCATCACTAATCAACACGAATGAGGTGTATCCTTTTTAACTTGTTGCAACTCTTCCGAGAGGTAAATCGAAAGTTGCATTCCTCCATTGTTGCATAGAATATGCATTTCTCCATTGTTGCATAGAATATGCATTCCTCCATTGTTGCATGAAATATGCATTTCTGCATTGTCGCATAGAATATGCATAGGACATGCAATTCTCCATTTGCATAGAACATGCTTCCAATTATCATGCATAGAACATGCTGTCACCACATTTGCATAAAACATGCTTTGTTTATTGTGCATAGAACATGCACCCTTACTATGCTGTATTTGTTAAGTCTATTTCTTATGCAGGCACGATATTGTATGTATGGTTCATTCAGAGGAGTTCCAGGTGAAATCATTCATGTCCTTCGAATTACTCGCTTCGGTTAAAAATATTCAGGTACACCCGGTGTTTACACCACCTTTTTCTCATCTCTCGTGCGACGCATTAGGACGCCTTCGGTTAGAGACATTTGGGTGCATCCGGTGTTCTCATTACCTCTTCTCCTCTCGCATGCGACGCATTAGGATGCCTTTGGTTAGAGACATTTGGGTGTGTCCCGATATTCTCATTACCTCTTTCTCCTCTCGCGTGTGACGCGTTAGGACACTTCGGCTAGGGACATTTGGGTTCATCCCGATGTTCTCATTACCTCTTCTCCTCTCGCGTGCGACGCGTTAGGACACCTTCGGTTAGAGACATTTGGGTGCTTTCCGGTGTTCTCGCTACCCCTTTCTCCTCTCGTGTGCTACGTGTTAGGATGCTCCGATTAGAAACATTCGGGTGCATCCCGGTGTTCATGCCTCTCTTTTCTCCTTTCGCGTGCAACACGTTGGAATCTTGCTTGAGACCTCGGGTGCGCCCGACAGTGGTGTTTCTCTTCATCTTTCCTGCGCGTCATGTAGTTAAGCTTGCATAATTTTCTTACATCTTTTCTGCATGAAATGTGGTTTGGCTTGTGATTCCTACGTGTGGCGTGTTTATTTACTTGCTTCTTTTCGTGTATGAGATTGTTGTACCTCGTTTTGGTTTGTATGAATGTGGCATTTTTCATTGCATAGCATTTGCATTTAAATGTTTCATTATAGCCTCATTGCATGATCATACGTTATGTTTTGCATTATGCATATCACTTGCATCTTGCCCCAGAACTAAACTGGTTTGATTCCTTGCAAAGGGATACGTAGGAAGCCCACAGGCGCAACCGTTCTTTGTCTTGCTTGTTTGTTTTTCCAAGTCTTCGGCCTTGTCAAAAATGGGTCATCTCTAGGCTTTGACATTCATTTCCGTCATTTTATGACTTCCGAGTTCTATCAAAGAGGGGCAACTATAGACACCCCATTTTTGACCGTCCTCAAGACTTAGATGTCATCGCTTGTGCACTCGATGATTGTGCATGTTTGTGTTCGTTTTGAATGCCCGAAGTCCTCGGCGGAACGCCTTGTCTTTGAGCCTCTAAACCTTATTCTTTCTATGCCTTGTTTTGGCCCAAAACTTGGTGTCTAGACCTCTTGGTGACCTGTCGGCCACCACCCAAGGCTGTTGGCCATGGGATGTTTTTGTCGACCATGGGTGTGGCTGATCGGCCACCAATGCCTTTTTCCAGATATTTATTGACAGTTGTGCCAGTTGTTGCACACTGAGCTGCATCTCCATACACGTGTATGGTGAGATGTTTCTAAGCTCAAGGGGTGTTTTTCTATAAATAGGGGGGTTCCTTCCCCATTTTGGAGGGTTAGAAAAATTAGAGCAAAAATATATATCTCTCTCTAGCTTTCTCTCTCTCTCTTGATATTTTGTACACATTTGCTCACAAGTCCTTAGCTTTTGCATACCAACCCTTAACCAAATACCCTCACCTTTGGCTTGAGATTATTTGGAGTCTTGTTTGAGCTCTAGAAGGTGGTTTGAGCTTGGATTATTGGCTATTTTGTACTTTGATTCAAAGGTATAGCACTTACCTTATTTATACTTGTTTTCTATCTTGGTTTTGCCATCTATTTCAACTGTTTTTTGGCTGATTTTAAACTATCAAAAACTCTATTTTTGTAACTTAAAAGTGTTGGTTTGATGTCTCTTTGAGTTAGGGGGTGGTCCACCCTTCTTGCTCCTTTGTTTGTTAAGACTTTGTACCTTTTTTCACCACTTTTAAACCAACTTTTTTGGACCTTTTAACCACTGAATTTCAAAGGTTTTTCAGTGGTAAAAACCTTATTTTGAAGTCCAAAATTGGAGGGGTTAGCCTCCCCTCCTTGTGTTTTGTTTGCATGCCTAGTTAGCCTTGCATGTTAGCTTATTATTTTAGCTTTTTGTGGCTCAAGTCCAGCATGTTTTAAGCTCTGTTTTGACCTGTTTTGGCTCTATTTTAGGCTGGTTAATTCATTTGAGTCTTGTATTGCATAGTTGTAGTGTAATTTCCTTCACTAGCTTGATGTTTTAATGCTTTAATCATCATTGTTTTGAGTTAATAGCATATTTTAGTGTTGTTTTGCACTTCATTTCAGCACTATAATCTCTACAATCTCCCTCAAGTCTTCACTCTTTTGTTTGCTTTGAAAGTGGCTTTAAACCTCTTGTTTGCCTAAGTGTGAAATGGAAGTGTTGCACCTAATGGTTTAATCCTTATGGAGTTCATTACCAACAGTGTAATGCCTCTTTCATGCCCAAAGCAACTTGTTGTTCGAGTCATCTTTCCATTAGAGGACACTCACTAATAAACTTAATGGATTAAAGAATGGCTTTGGTAATTAAAATGAGTAAACAAAATTGGACAAGTAAAAGAGGCAAGATAATCATTCTTTGTGTTGCATTGCATATGTTCAAATCGGACGTTAGTTTGAACACAAGGGAAATGAGACCTTTTATATTCAAAAGTGATGAAATGTGTCATTTTCCTTGGTCTCCATTGCCCTTGATCATGCATGATAGGGTGATGGTCCTTTGGTCTCATTTTGCATTCATTGAACTTGCACAATTGGTTTCACAAACCATCATGCAATGAAATTGCTTGATTGATGGTTTATAAACCCAAACTTTGTCCCTCCTTTGATCTCCCCATGAAAAGGAAAGGCAAAGTCTGCAAATAATATGTGAGAATACACTGTTTTGCTCCGTCTGCTTTCTGTTGCTGAAAAAATAGGACTTCATGTCATCAGTGGCCGACCGACCACCACTAGCAGCCGATCGGCTACCAGTGGTAGCCGACTGGCCACCATTAGTAGCTGACAGGCCCCTGTCGGCCACTAATGAAATTTACACAGTGTGTTCCTGAGGTGGAGCAGAGGTATTCTGGAAGTTGGCAGAATTTTTGGTGTTCAAATGTGCAAACAGAGGCTCGCAGTAGCAAAATGATGACTTTTCGGGTGGAGGAACCGAGCATGCATGCATCCCTCGTTTCCCGAGGTCATTTAATTAACTTGTCTAGTTAATTAGTTGATTAATTAGTGTTGTAATAATTAGCTTAATTAGTGTAGCTAGTTAGTTGGCTTATTTATTCGGACCCTCCTTCGCAAGGGCGTAATGTTGTAATAAGTGTGTGTGTGTGTGTATGTTTTCCAACCCCACGTCTTTTTCCCTTTTATTTAATCGCTTTTGATAGTTAGATTAGGACATGTTTTGATTAGCATATCGCATGCTTACATCCATTCATTCGTATTGCATACGCCGAGGCTCGGTACATCATTCAAACTGCATTGTCATTTCAATATCTTATTTGAATACGTGTTTAACCACATGTTATCAAGTTATTTCATCTACCATATTAGTAGCCAAGCCTATTAATTGCATTATTGCATGTGTTGCATTAGACATCTTGCATAGTTAGGATCATGCATCTTTCTAACTAGTTTCTGTTTTGGCTTGAAATACTTGGTGAGTTTTATGCTTTAGCATACTTGCATAAGTGTGATTGCCATATTGCCATGTTTTGCATATTTTCCATGAGACTATGTGCTTAAATGCTATGCTGCATGAATGCCTGTGGATGAAGGCTTGTTGTTTAAATTGGAACGATTCAACGAATGTAAGTTTTAAGCCTACTTTGTTGAGTGGCAAATCATGTTTTAAGCCCACTTTGTTTGGTGGCAAATCCGCAATCTTTAAGCCCACTTGAGGGTGGCAACTTCAAACCATTTTCACAAACAAACATGAGTTGAAATGTTCCAATTCTTGCGGTGTAGTCTATACTTGCTTGCGCACATCATATAGTAAGGTTAGATTAATAACCGGAACATGAACGCATAATATTTATAAAATATCATATCATGATTAGTAGAGGCCGATCTTTGATTGGGCGAGTGGGGGTGCTCAATTCATGACCTTCCCCTCTCGTAACTAAGTTCTCGAGCTGAGGCAACTTTGGTGATGACGGACACATGGCCTTCGGCACGAGTTAGGGTTTCCTAAATTTTCCCAAAAATAAAATATTTAGGTGGCGACTCTGTATCTGGCAAAGCAGTTCAATTTTGGCATTATTTGATTTAAAATCAATTTTACAAAACCATTTGCCGGATTTGGAATCTTTGGTGTTTATCAATTTCACGTTGTACTTGTGAAACTAGATTCAGAACCGCGAGAGTCCGAACTATAGGGCTTTCTTTCAAACCTTTCGAAAGGGAGCGTGAAAAAGCCAGGCTACACTAACAAATTTCAAATCATACAGAGCTTGTTAACTAAAAATCAATCCATTACTTGAAATCACACCCATCTGTAAGAGCAGCGATAGCACCTTTTGCCACACACAGCAGTAGCGGTAGCACCTTTCGGCACACATAGCAGTAGCGGTAGCACCTTTCGGCATGGATAGCATCAGCGGCAGCACCCTTCGGCACACACTGCAGCAATGGCAGCACCCTTCGACACACACAGAAGCAACAGCAACCTCGTCGATGGCACACAGGTCGGCTCCTGTCTTTACTCTCTGAACACTTCAATCGGTACTAATGGGTCTCCAGTCTCCTCTCTCTCTCTCTCTCTACTATGTTCTTTTCTTTTTCTTTTTCTTTTTTATTTCAAATGAAATGTGTGGGTGAAAACTTTGAGATGGGTTGTACAAAGAAATAGGGGTGTATAAAGAACTTGGACCATTCGAGCCTTATGATTTTCGAGTTACGAATCACAACTGTACACCTATGTGAATTGATGAGGTAAGGGTTACACCTAGATTCGAGCTCCTCTCGAGCCAGTCGAATTCAGTGTACCAAGACTTATCCTTATTCTACAACACTTGGATGATGAATGATATCCAAAAGATGACAAGTCATGGATAAGAATGGGAATTCGTGGAAGATTAGGACTATCTTACCTGAATAAAAGTCTTAGGGAAAAAGAAATGTAGCTAGCACAATATCCAATTGGATAGAATATGGCCACTTGTGGCCTATCTAGTGCGGTAAATGAATAGAGCTGCTTATGAATAGGCTCAAACTTGATTCGGTAAGAGTTTGTTTGAATTTGGTTCGTTAAGTTGTTGTTGTTGTTGTTGTTGTTGTTTTTTTTTTTTTTTTTTTTTTTTGCGTTCGAACTCGAGCTCGAGCTCGTTAAATTTTTCATAAACAAGCCCAAACATTCTAAAGCTTAGCTCGTAAGCTCGACTCGTTAGCTGGCTCGTTTAATATTTGTTATTTATATATTAAATAATATAAAAATATGTATAAAAAATAAGATAAATATGTTATTTATATATTTAAAAAATATAAATGTAAATAATAGTTAACTATAGATAATACATTTATATAATAGTGGCAGTAGATATTATTATTTTGGTAAAATATTGACTTTTTTTTAGTATGTTTATATATATATTGTATATATAATTTTATAGTCAAAGTTTTAATTGTAACTTTAGTCTGATACACAAATATGAATTTATAAATTTTTTTGCTCGTTAAGGCTCGTGAATGGGCTTGAGCTCGAGTCAAGCCTAAGCCAACTCAGCTCAAGCTCAGTTCGTTAAATTGTTATTAAATTCGAGCTCGAGTTCGTTAAAATCTTAATAAATAAGTCCAAACATTCTAAAATTCTGCTCGACTCGACTCGTTTGCAGCCTTAGTCCTAACTAAGGGGAAGAAGTCCAAATATTTGATAGATGTTGTAATCTTCTATCTGCTTTTCTTCCATAAATTATTATGTCTCTGATCCCAATTTATTCGCGTATATTTTTTTATTATGAGATTTTTGATGTGATTTAATTATAAAGAGTAAATTGAGACACAAACAATTTTTAAGACAAAAGATACTCGCTGGATTTCCATCACAAAACTATTAACAGTGGTATTACATTTATAAATTGATTTATTAATTAGTGTGCCAATATATACTCTAATATTATTACTTCAAAACTATTACTCTACCTATTATACAAACTATAAAGACTCAAAACCTCTAAATTATGCCACATCATCCGTTTTGCACTAATTAATATATCAATTGATGGATATAGCTTTAATCTTAAGCAAAATATGATGTCTTGTTTATTGATTACATATTAATTATTTGTGACATTAATATGAGGTGATTATTGGAACTTTTAATTATGTAATGAAGAGAATTTGAATGGAAGATGTGATCAGTCAGTCTTACAACCTAGTATATGGTATTTCAAGATGAGGTGGTTATTTAGAATTGTTGATACAAGTAGTAGTGCACGTAAATGTTTGGGGATGAGTACAAATATTAAATAAATAAAAGGAAGAAAAAAAACTTTGGTGTATTGATGATAACATATGGCATGGCATGAAAGATTAAGCAGTAAAAATCAATCTCAGTCTATACAAGGGATTCAAATATAAAACATGTTGGATTATATATTGGAAAAACAAAAAAGAAAGACAAAATAAATAAATAAATAAAAGAAAAAAGAAAAAGTAGAAAATAGTTGTGGACTAGTAAATATTAAAGCATTAGGCCAGTTTCTGTTTGAGAGATGTTACATTCCTTAATGATGACCTTAAATTCCACCTCTAATGATGTGTCAAAAATCTATGTGAAGCGATTCCACACACTTCTCTCTTTCATCTTTAATCTCCCTAATTCCACATTAGTAAGGATGAATCATTTTCATTTTGCTTTTTGTTTACGTGGAGACACACCAATCTTATAGTCAGAGAAAATCCTTAATAATTCAATAAATTAACCTTTAATCACAATGCACATTCCTTAATCTTCAAATTAAGATTCAAGTTATACAGTTGGTATGGAGGGTTTGCTTTTGCATGATTTTTTAACTTTTTTAAAAAGTTTAAAAAGTTAATGTGTTTAAAAACTTGTTAGAAAATTATTATTATTATTATTATTATTATTATTGTTGTTGTTATTATTATTATTATTTTGTAAGAAAAATATTAATATGACATTTTACTTTTTTTAATTGATTACAAATAATTTTTAATTTTTTTGACCAAAAATTGGCTTTTTTTGTGAGGTGCTTAAACCACCTCACAATATTGTATGAAAAATGTGTAAGCATAAATTTCAAAACATAAACCTTACACTTCGAATCATTTACCATGTGTATCATCAAGAAATCAAGACAAAATGACATACCCGAATCCATTGATGAACGGTTAAACGGAAGCGTGATTATCAATAAACTCTTTGTTATTGATTATGTTATTGCCTTCTAATCCTTTCCCCTTTGGTGCCATATGTTTCTCCTTGAGAGGATTTAGAAAAATAGCAGTGTTCTTTTCCACTTGGGAAGGAATAGGAACCATAACTTTTTAAAGGTTGTAATTGGTTTTCAAAACTGAAAGGTTGTGGAAGTTCAAAAGGAATGAAAACCAACTTTAACCATTATTGGTTTTAATTTCTATTTATTGGTTTTCAAAACTAAAAGGTTGTGGAAGTTCAAAAGGAATGAAAACCAACTTTAACCAATATGTTTTAATTTCTATTTCTGCCCCTCATAGAAATAGAAATTATTCAACTAGTATCTACACATTAGGTCCATAACACATATACCCTTAAGCCTATTAACTAAATTGAATCACTTAAATTGTAGGCTTCTTATAAATGATAACACCACATTTAATTATGTGGTCCCATTGAGACATTATCTAACAATCTCCCACTGGACCACATATGTATCCTGAAAAATGTGCTTAACTTTAGTGAGCTCAGAAATTTGTTATCATAACTTGAGGGTATCCAAACAATCTTGTCCATTAACTATATTAATATAGGATCAAAGCGGTCTTCGTTACATCAATCGTAACTCGACCCACCAATGGTCACGTATACTAATACAGCTAAACGACATAGATCAATCATAGATGCGTAGCATGGAAATTACATGTGATGTGATCCATACATGCCTATTTCCAACTGGTCCTACTTAACTTTATTGAGATCAATACTTCATAATACGTAACAGAGCGTAATAAACTGAATATTTCATTTCTGCAGAAATTAATCTAATTACATAGATAAAACTCAAGGCTGACATAAAGCAGTAATATAAATACAAACTCCCACTAAACCAGAATGTTCTCAAATAGAACAACACCCATCTGAGCAGTGTGCTCATGAAAGACCTTGGGTGGTAGTCCCTTCGTAAGTGGATCCGCTATCATGGAGTTTGTCCCAATGTGCTCTATGGAAATCTGTCCACTCTGCACTATTTCTTTTACAACTAGGAACTTGATATCAATATGCTTTGATTTTGTCGAGCTCCTGTTGTTATTGGAATATAAAACTGCAGACTTATTGTCACAATATAACTTAAGTGGTCTTTCAGTGCCTTTCAAAATACGCAACCCAGTGACAAAATTCCGCAGCCATATCCCTTGGTTTGATGCCTCATAACATGCTACAAACTCTGCGGCCATGGTGGATGAAGCTATGAGCGTCTGCTTTGCAGACCTCCAAGAAATTGCTCCGCCAGCTAACAGATAAATATAGCCTGATGTGGATTTCCTACTGTCTTGGCATCCAGCAAAATCGGAGTCGGAATATCCAATGACCTCTAACTTATCTGATCTCCTATATGTGAGCATATATTCCTTTGTTCTCTGTAAATATCGCATAACACGCTTGACTGCTTTCCAATGATCCATGCCAGGATTACTTAAATATCTGCCTAACATGCCAACTATAAACGCAATATCCGGACGCGTACATACTTGAGCATACATTAGACTCCCTACAGCCGAGGCATAAGGAATCTTCTGCATTTCTTGAATTTCAAGACTGTTCTTCGGGCATTAGCTGAGACTAAACTTGTCTCCCTTAGCAACCGGGGTTTCACCTGATTTACAATTTTGCATGCCAAATCTAATGAGTACTTTTTCGATATAGCTCCTTTGTGATAATCCCAGAATACCCCGAGAACGATCTCGGTGTATTTCGATTCCTAATACAAAGGAATCATCACCAAGATCTTTCATTTCAAAATTCTTAGATAGAAATCTCTTGGTGTCATGCAATAAGTTTATATCGTTTGTAGCAAGCAATATGTCGTCAACATATAAAACCAAAAATATGTGTTTACTCCCACTGAACTTGTGATGCACACATTCATCAACAACGTTAGTTTCAAAACCATACGAAGTGAGAACTTGATGAAATTTGAAGTACCACTGACGAGAAGCTTGTTTGAGTCCATAGATGGATTTAGTCAATTTGCAAACCATATTCTTTGGGTCTCCTGACACAAAGTTTTCTGGTTGCACCATATAAATTGTTTCTTTAATGTCACCATTAAGAAAAGCTGTTTTGACATCCATCTGATGCAACTCAAGATCAAAATATGCAACAAGCGCCATAATTGTCCTAAAAGAATCTTTCGAAGAAACTGGAGAGAAAGTTTCTTTAAAGTCAATTCCTTCTTTTTGAGTAAAGCCTTTGGCTACAAGACGTGCCTTATACCTCTCCACATTACCATTTGAATCCCTTTTGGTTTTAAATATCCATTTACAACCTACGGGCTTCGCACCAACTGGTAATGAGACAAGTTCCCAAACTTTATTGTCTTGCATAGACTTATATTCTTCATTCATGGCTTCTATCCACTTATGAGAGTTGGAACTTTCCATGGCTTGACGAAAGTTGATTGGATCATCTTTCAACATTCCATTTTCTACCTCATGTTCCTGGAGATATACAATATAATCATCTGAAAGTGCAAATCTCCTTTCTCTGGTGGATCGCCTTAATGGCACAGATTCTTGAGGTTGAGGTTGTAGAGTTTGTTCCTCAGGAACAATTACCTCATCTTGAATGGGGGTTTGAACTATATTATCTTGAACAACATTGTCTGGTTGAGGATCCGAAATTACTTCTCGAGCAATGACAGGTATAGGAACCTGTGATTGGTCAAAAGTAGTAGTAGGAAGTGGGATTACTCCTGCTTCCTTCTCAAAAACAATGTCTCTAACTGGATTTCTCCCCCCAAACTCAACATCCTCAAAAAATGTTGCAATTCCCGTCTCAAATATTGACCTATTTGTGGGATCATAAAACTTGTAACCCCGTGATCATTCGGCATAGCCAATAAAGTAGCTGCTAATGGTTTTAGAGTCCAATTTTTGTTCATGAGGTTTATAAGGCCTCGCCTCAGCAGGACACCCCCACACATGCAAATGTTGTAGACTAGGCTTTCGCCCAACCCAAAGCTCATAAGGTGTTTTTACAACTGTTTTAGTTGGCACCCGATTTAAGATATAAGTTGCTGTCTTTAGAGCCTCACCCCAGAGGGACTCTGGTAAAGTAGAATGACTGATCATACTTCTTACCATATCCTTAAGAGTCCGGTTTCGTCTCTCAGATACACCATTCATGCTAGGTGATTCCACGTGCAAGGTTGCATTATAAGATGCAATAGTTTCGAGCAAATATAGATTATCAAACACATTAAGTAAACCAGTACCAACAACATTGGAATTAATAGACATACTAAACTTCATATTTCCAAAAGAACAATAATATCCCAATTTGTCCAATACAGAAACAGAAATTAAATTCCGTCTAAAGGACGGTACAACAAAAGTGTCTAATAAATCCAAATAATAACCAGTTTTCAGTAATAATCTAAAGTGCGCTATTGCCTGCACTTCTATTGACTGGCCATCACCCACAAAGATGTATCTTTCAGCATCAGTTGGCTTTCGGTAGTTCAGGCAACCCTGCATAGAAACACATATGTGAGTAGTAGCACCAGAATCTACCCACCAAGTGTTTCTTGGTACTGAAGCTAAATTTATTTCAGAACAGACCAAAACATGACATGTACCTTTCTTTACACGCCAGGCGACGTATTTGGCACAATCCTTCTTTCTGTGTCTGGGCTTGCCACAAAAGAAACAACTATCCTGCACTTTCTGTTTCTTTGGTTCCGGACCCAGAGGAATAGCAACTTCCTTTCCCTTATGCTTTCTTTTGCCCGTATGCTTGGAGGTGCTTGCCAGATAAGCACTTTCAGTCCTTTCTTGCTTCAATCTCTCTTCCTCTTGCACACAAAATGAAATGAGCTCATTGAGAGTCCATTTCTCCTTCTGGCAGTTATAACTGACCTTAAATTGGTTAAATTGTGCAGGAAGAGAGATGAGAACTAAATGCACGAGCAAATCATCAGATAGGTCGAGCTTTAGTGCCTTAAGTTTTGAAGCAAGATGAGACATTTCCATGATGTACTCGCGAACATTACCATTGCCTTTATACTTTATTGAAATCAAGCTTGCTAAAAGCGTGCTTGTTTCAGCCTTATCGTTTTTAGCAAAATGCTTTTGAATTTCTGAAAGAAATTCACCGGCAATGGTAACATCCTCTGTTATTGCACCCCGAAAGACTTCTGGAATCCCACGCTTCATGATCATAAGACTTAGCCTGTTAGAACGATCCCACTTTTCAAAGTACACAATTTCCTCAGGAGTACTTTGTGCAGTGAGAGCATTCGGTTTTGGCATCCTTAATGCCAAGTCTATGTCCATGCAGCCGAGAACAATCAATATGTTCTCTTTCCAGTCCTTAAAGTTTGTTCCATTTAACATTGGAACATTGTTCATGTTGGCAGAGATTGAAGTAGTCGACATTAAAGCTGAATAGAAAAGAAAATAAAAGGAATAAACAATTATGCTCACATTAAGTTACCAAACAGATAATCTCTAAATAAAGTAATTTAATGACAACATCTCAAGATACCTAGCACAACATTAATACCAAGCCTTTGGGTAGTGATATTAACTGTAAGTGGTATTCTTGTTGTAATGATCAAACATTGACAATAAGTTATGTCAAATAACAAATCTATCTTTTGATGGATTTATTATTCACATTAGGTTTTCTTGACAATTGGCACATGTTTATCACCACAAAATGTGTGTGTAATTCTGCCAAGTCTTAATCATGTCTTTGGACCGATAAATACCCGCATGAGATACACAGACATGAACATCAAAACATTCCATATAAAACAATCTAGACAAGAGAGATCACTTTTTTGACATCTTGTTTGAATTGACTTATATTGAGAATGTTAGAAAATTAAATTTCTGTAGACGTTGTATGAAATTACATTAAATTTAAAGATTTCTAAATTTGTGACCCCGTATATGTTATATAATCTGCAGCAATCCCAATTATATACATACATATATAAATAGAATTGACGGGTCCAAAAACAAATAGTTTTTTTTTTATGATGTTCAAAATTAAACCGATCAAATCGCAAGATATATCTATAAAAACTGCCCACCGAATCATTTTACAATTCCAGAAAACAAATTGCCATTTTCACATAACAAAACAGGAAAAAACAGAATTTACATCCATAAGAAAATTCAAAATCTGATTCCAGGAAACTAAATAGAATGAATAAAGCATATCAATTCTGATAAGACACATGATATGCATGCTCTGATACCAATTGTAAACATAAATTTCAGAACATAAACCTTACACTTCGGATCATTTACCATGTGTATTATCAAGAAATCAAGACAAAATGACATACCTGAATCCATCGATAAACGGTTAAATGGAAGCGTGATTATCAATAAACTCTTTGTTATTGATTATGTTATTGCCTTCTAATCCTTTCCCCTTTGGTGCCTTATGTTTCTCCTTGAGAGGATTTAGAAAAATGGCAGTGTTCTTTTTCCACTTGGGAAGGAATAGGGACCATAACCTTTTAAAGGTTGTAATTGGTTTTCAAAACTGAAAGGTTGTGGAAGTTCAAAAGAATGAAAACCAACTTTAACCATTATTAGTTTTAATTTCTATTTATTGGTTTTCAAAACTGAAAGGTTGTGGAAGTTCAAAAGGAATGAAAACCAACTTTAACCAATATGTTTTAATTTCTATTTCTGCCCCTCATAGAAATAGAAATTATACAACTAGTATCTACACATTAGGTCCATAACACATATACCCTTAAGCCTATTAACTAAATTGAATCACTTAAATTGTAGGCTTCTTATAAGTGATAACACCACATTTAATTATGTAGTCCCATTGAGACATTATCTAACAGTGTGAAGTCGGGCGCTCGAGCTGAACGTCTCCCTACATAGCTCCCCGCTCGAGCGTGAATATACCCGCTCGAGCGAGCACCCATGTCTGCAAAACTTCTGGAAGCTCGCATTTCCCACTCGAGCGGCGGCTTCCCTGCTCAAGCGGACATGCCAAATTCTGGAAAATCCAGAATTGTTCTTCAAGTTCAAACTCGACCTTCAAAGGTTCGAAACTCATAATTTTGGTTCCAAAACATGCAAATACATTATATATCATGAGTAAACAAGCAAGATGAGGTCAATTGCTCAAAATCATGGTCCAATTCTGCCAAATTAATCAACATTTATTTGTATAATCAAGGCTCATGCATTCAAACTTTACATAAGCCCTTACCTACAATAATCAAACATACATGTCAAGAATATGGTGCAAATGGTGTTCATTCTCATGAAGTTCAACTAAAACCATGCTTGCATGTATGATCCAACCCACAATCTTTCATAATTCACATATTACATGCTAGATTATGTAATTTCATAGGAATTCCCTACATGCATGCACACATGGACTTCAATCTCAACTTAATCAACTCAATTCATGATCTAACTCACTATTTAATCTTCAATTCACAAAATCACAACTCAAACTCATGAATTAAGGGTTGATTACTCACCTAGGAGCTTTAATCTTCCAAACTTATGCTTAATTCTTGAGTTCGTCTTCAAATTATTCAAGCTTCAAGATCAAAACTTCAATTTGAGCTCTCTCCTCTCTCTCTCTCTCTCTCTCTCTCTCTCTAAGCCGACCTTACTCTCTCCCTAAGATATAAAATCTAATTTGAGCCTCCAAAACAACAAAATGAGAGTGTAATTGGCCTTTTATAAGCTCCTTCTCAAACACATTTCTTTAATATTAAATAATTGAGCACCATTTCATTAATTTAATCTATTTAATTTAATCCGAATCAATTTTCAATTAAATTTCACCGCAGGCTCTAAAAATTATGCTAATTACAATGGCGTAATCAATTTCGGGTTTTGTGGCCGATAGAGTCTTCAATTTAAATTCTAAAGTAGAAAATCAAACAGATTTTCGTACGGTAAACAGATAGAAATTCAAAACCACATATATTCATATAGATAGCACTCAAAATCACATCAAACACATGATCACAATCATAATTAAGATTAATTAGCATAATACAGACTAGGGTTATCACAACATTACCCTTGGACTCAATGGAATTTTTACTATTCCTCTTTTCAGCCTTACATTTATCTTCCTCAATTCTTAGTCTTACAATCAATTCATCCATGGTCATTTCCTTGCATTTATGTTTTAAATATTTTTTGAAATCTTTCCAAACTGGTGGTAATTTTTCCACTAACGCAGCGACTTGGAAAGACTTGCTCAGAGACATACCCTCAGCATGAATATCATGCAAAATTAATTGAAAATTTTGAACTTAAGAAATTATCGTTTGGGAGTCTACCATAACAAAATCCAGAAATTTATCGACAACAAATTTCTTTGTACCGGCATCCTCTGTCTTGTATTTTTTCTCCAAAGAATCCAA
>JAXFYN010000116.1:0-30328 GCA_036172215.1 Camellia granthamiana | reverse complement strand
TGGGTGTGGAAAATTGACATTGGCCTTGATAATGGCCTCCAAGAAGTTGAACCACTATTTCCAAGCCCACAAGATTGTGGTACTGATTGAACACCCCTTAAAGTCCCTACTACAGCAAGGAGATCTGACCAGCAGGATTGCCAGATGGGCAGTGGTATTGGGCCAATACGATTTGGAGTTTAGACCCAAAACAGCAATCAAAGGCCAGGTTTTGGCCGACTTTGTGACCGAGTTCACACCTGCCGCCATCCCACGTCGGGCTCCGGTGAGCCGCAACTTAGGATGTCTAGGTGAACAAGAAGAAACGCAACTGGGAATGAAAAACCCCACATCAACAGAGCAGAAGAAAGAATAGAAACTCAAAGCTTGCGACATTTACATCGGCGATTCCTTCCACCTGTTCGTTGATGGGAGTTCAAACTATCAGAGAGCGGAGGCAGGAGTAGTGCTAGTGTCGCTAGATAGGCGGATGTTAGAACAATCTATTCGATTGGGGTTTAAGGCTTCAAACAATGAAGTAGAATATGAAGCACTGATCGCAGGACTAAAATTGGCAGCAACAATGGAATCGACAAGGTGGTAGTCTTCTATGACTCCCAGCTTATTGTGAACAGGCGAATATGCAGCCTGAGATGAAAGAATAATAGCCTATGTCAAAGAGGTTTTTAGACTACTGTCATTATTTCAAGACTACTGACTACAGCAGGTTAGCCGAGATGACAACAGCCATGCCGATGCCTTAGCTAACTTGGCTAGTGCAATGAAATCAGGGGAGGCAAGGACAATAATGGTTGATTATTTGTCTGGCCCAAGTGTGGAACCACTGAGCACAGAGTACGAAGCAATGTGTGTGGAGATGAGACCAAGTTGGATGGATGCAATAATAATATTCCTTAGAGATGGGAAGCTGCCAGATGATCACAAAGAAGCACACAAGACCAGACTGAAGTCGGTTAGGTTAGTTTGACTGCAGAAGGACATCTCTACAGAAAGTCTTTTACTGGTCCCCTTTTGAGATGTGTGCATCCTTCACAAGTTGAAGACTTCTTGCATGAAATACATGAAGGAGTATGTGGAAGCCACGTTGGGGGCAAGTCACTTACTCGTAGGGCCATTACTCAGGGGTACTAGTGGCCTTACATGTAGAAGGATGCTGAAGCCTATGTCAGAAAGTGTGAGAAGTGCCAAAGGTTCGCACCTTTGATACATCAACCAGCAGCAGATTTGAACTTAGTGTCTAGCCCTTGACCATTTGCCCAATAGGGCATGGATCTAGTTGGTCAATTACCCCAAGCAACTGGACAAAGAAAATTCTTGCTGGTAGCTTCACCAAGTGGGTAGAAGCTAAACCCCTTACAAAGATTCGAGATATTGATGTGAAGAACTTCATATGGAAGAACATCATCACCAGGTTTGGGATCCCAAGGGCAATAATAGCAGACAATGGCACGCAGTTTGACAGCAAGCTAATCAAGAGCTTCTGTGCAAAGTACAAAATCAAGAATTATTACTCTACTTCAAGCTTCCCTTAGAATAATGGTCAAGCAGAAGCATCCAATAAAACAATCCTGGATGGGATCAAGAAGAGGCTGGAAGAGCAAAGGGAAAGTGGGTGAATGAGTTGCCCAATGTACTCTGGGCATATCGGACTACGTTGAGAAGATCAACTGGGGAATCCCCATTTGCCATGGCTTATGGCACCGAAGCAGTCATCCCACTAGAAGTCGACATCCCAGGGATCAGAACCCAAGGAGTAGAGAATAGGACTAATGAGGCATTCTTGACCCGAGATATGGACCTGGTGGAAGAAAGAAGGGAGAGAGCAGCAATTCGGCTGGGGGCATACCAACAACAACTTGCTAGGGCATACAACAAGAAGGTTAACCCAAGAGAATTCAAAGTTGGGGACCTTGTGTTGAGGAAAGTGGTCGGCAACAAGAAGGATCCCAGAGAGGGAAAACTAGACCCAAATTGGGAGGGACCTTATAGAATTATCTCGGTTGCCAGTAATGGAGCATATCGGCTTGGAGACAGCGAAGGCAAAGAGTTGCCAAGATCCTAGAACACTTGCAACTTAAAATTCTTCTATTATTAGACTTTTTTGTTTTTTCGAAATTTATGTCATAACTTTCTTAGCCGAGGTAGAAATAAAGTTCTTTTTTGGCTTGATTTTTTTAAAAAAAATTTGAAAATTTGTGTGATCAGTCCTTTGGCAATGTTTCTGATTAAAACATGACGAATAATTTATACTTATTATATGGTAGAGTTGAATTATACTGGCATGTAATAGAGTTGAACTAAGTTGGCGATATTTCTGATTGAAACATGATGAATAACTTAGACTTATTATATGGAAGAGTTGAATTATACTTGCATATAATAGAGTTGAACTAAGTTGGTAATGTTTCTGATTGAAACATGATGAATAACTTAGACTTATTATATGGTAGAGTTGAATTATACTTGCATATAATATAGTTGAACTAAGTTTGCGATGTTTCTGATTGAAACATAATAAATAACGTAGACTTATTATATGGCAGAGTTGAATTATACTTACATATAATAGAGTTGAACTAAGTTGGCGATGTTTCTGATTGAAACATGATGAATAAATTAGACTTATCATATGACAGAGTTGAATTATACTTGCAAATAATAGAGTTGAACTAAGTTTGCGATGTTTCTGATCGAAACATGACGAATAACTTAGACTCATTATATAGCAGAGATGAAATTAGATTTGCATATAATGGAGTTAAACTAAGTTGGTTTAGCATAACCTTACCATGTCGGCAGAATTAAGCTTAAAGAATGAAACTAAGTGCATTTCAATTAGATTGACAAAGAAACCAAGGTTGTGAACCTCGGCTAGCCTTTGTTTGAATCTAACTTCGGCAAAAATTATACGTACTTAATGTGGAGATAAGTGAGACTTAAGTTTACATTAGGGGGCAAGAAGCTGGAGAATGATAAGTAAAAGTTAAAGTGCTTGGGAGTTGGAATTTTATAGAAGAATTTACAAGCTAGAGTTGGCTTAACACTTGTTGAAATTTTCTGAAAAATTTACAAGTTAAAGTTAGGCCAAGGTAATATTGCAGAAAGTACATGCGTACTTGCCGAGATGGTCAGGTTGCCCAACTTGGGAAATATAGAAGATAGAAGTCTTGATAAACTGAGAGTGAAGTGGCAAGTTTAAAACAACACTTGTGAAAATATTTTTACAATGTTTTCAAGTGTTAAGCCAAGACCGAGATAAACAGTCAGAAGCATATCCGAGGTACTTTATTCCGAGGAGATATACAGTTAAAGGTATGATTTGAAGACATGCAAAATTATTCTAAGTATGGAATGGTAAATATGAGAAAGAATGCATTCAAACACTTAGAAGAAAGGAGGAAACATGCATTCAAAAAATAAACTTGTTCGGAGTACAAAAAAGGGCACGTCGGCCAAACTGAAAGCTAACATTGTTCGAAAGGAAAAAGTACAAGGTACAGAAATAAGGAAAAGCTTCTAAATAGACTACTCGGCATCAGCAGTTGACTGTGTTTCAGCCTTGGAAGACAACTGGGAAATCTTCTCAACAGTCTTCTCAGCCTGGATCTCGGCATCAATCTTAAAGAGAGTTTGATCAATGCTCTTCTTGGGGGAGGCACTTTTTGAGACCTCATCTTCCTCATCTTGAGTCAAGTCTAGGACTTGCTCATTCAGAGTTGGGGACTTGGCCCCAACAGCTTCAACCTTCTCAGACTTGTTGGCCTCGGCATCCTCCTCGAACTCAACCTCGTCCTCGGATTGGCTTGGAGTAGGAGGAAGTGGTAAAACGAGTCAGCTAGCGTCATACAGTGGCAAATTCTCGGGGACAGCCAACTCCTTCAAGGCAGCCATCCAGCCAAGGGTGTAACCCTTGTTGCATGCCTGTTTAACTTGCTTTTTGTAATCATCGCGGACATCGGCGACCACCTCGACGTAGGTCTTTTCATCGACTGCCTTGATTTCGGCCTCCTTTGTAGCCAGGGCTATCTGAAGCTCGGTTTGGGTCTGGACCTCTTTTTCCTTAGCCTCCTTGGCCTCGGACTGAGCCACCTCGGCAACATTTTCTACAGCCTCAGCGTGGTCCTCTGCATTCTTCAAGGCCATCTCGTTAGCCTTAGCTTGGTTAAGAAGACCTCAGATGCGAGCCTTGGCTTTATTGAGTGAGGTGAGAAGCTTGGCTACCTCCTTGGTTTTTTGGGTCAGCTCTTTCGTGTAGTCATTGGTCTTGATTGCAAGGGAATGACCTTGCTGGATAGCCTACAAGATTGAAAAGGAAGTTAGTATGACAACCAGAGTTAAAGTTAAATTAAAAATTACAAGTGTTGAGGCTTACCAAGACACAATATTGCATCATCATTGCATAGTTCTCATACTTCGAGAGCTCGGCCATCCGATTGATGTCGGCTGGGAGTAGGACAGCAGTAGATATGGTGGCACCGACCTCCAAGCTGTCAAGGGCACTATCCCAAGCAAGAAGTGATCAGTCTCCGACCATAATGGGTGGATTCTAGGGAGCGTCAACACGAAACCGAGAAGGCTCAGAAGAACCACTGGACCTCGGATTCTTTGGTTGGGGCTGGTTTAACGCCTTAGCTTCGGAAGGCCTTTTCTCGGCCGACTTCTCTGCTATGGCCAATTTTGAAATAGGTATTGTATCCTCTAATTCCACCTCAGTGGCGCTGGGTTTGGCCTTGGCCCTTTTTACCCTTTTTGCCTTAGGTTTTGGCTGGGCTTGGAAAGGACTTGAGGAGTGGACTGACACCACCCTAAGGATGTCAGCTAAAAGGTCATCCAGAATGATCTTTGCACGGCCTATCTCATTGGCTGTAACGGCAATAGTAACCTTGGTCCCGAAGCGGATTGTTGGCATTGTAGTTGGCGGATTTATCGGATCGTAAGCCGACACCTCGAAGGATTGGCATTTTCAGCTACGAGTTCTGCCTGCAGGAGCGAGGAGTGGAGCTCGGCGTCAGCGTTGGCGCTAGGCTGGAGGAATTTGTTGGGGAGCGGATGTTGATGGCTACTCCGCTGGGTCGGAGGTTAAGGCTTGGTCAGGCCGTGGTGATGAAGTGTTAGGGGGAGTTGTTGCTGAGGGTGGAGACTTTCTTTTCTTGGGGATGTCGGGGTAGCGCAGATTTGTAGGTTGGAATGTAGTTGAGCAGCAAAGGGGCTTTCCGCTGGTCAACCGGCAAGCCCAGCAGCTTCTTGAAGTCCTTGCTGGGGTAGAAGGTTTTGCGGAAGTCTTTTGGTGGCTAAGGAAGAACAGCAAGTAAAAAAACAGACATTAGGACATATAGAGGAATAAAGCAATAAAGACTTAAGAACATGTAAAGTGACACTTGGTTCTTACCATTACCCTCTTTGAACACTGTTCGGCGCAAAGGATAGAGGTGGAGGTCGTCATTAGGTGGGAACTCCCAGTTGCCCGAGACGATGAAATAATCATCTCTAGCACCTTTGTTGGAGTCTGGGAGGTCGGCTATAAGTTTGTATTCAGTGGATCTCAGCTTGAGGTAATAGATGTAGCCTTTTTCGGATTTCAGGCCACACATGGTATAACAGTATTGAATTTTGACTAGTGTTATCCTAGCGTTCTCTCGGCTAGCTAGGGCAATTATACCATTAATGACTCTGTAAGAGTTAATAGCCAGCTGCATTGGGTTAAGTTTGTAATAATGAAGGACTTGTTAGAAAAGGATGTTGGAAGGGAACCTAAGTCCACACTCTATGAAGGCTACTGCGGGAAAAGGCCTAGAGTCCCCATCAAGCATGATGGAGTCCGCCTTCACTGCTAGCCAAAGGTGAACATCAGCCAGGATGGAGAACTCTGTCCTAAAGTACTCTAGTTTGGCCGGGGTGTCTACCCTCCACCTGAACATACCCATGGTGTCGACTTATGACGATTAAGGCAAAATTTTAGAAAAGAATGTTTGGTCTGGGTTTGAGGACCTTGGCTAAACCCTAGAGGGCACTGGAGTAAAGGCTTTTGAGAATCCAAAGTAGTTTTTGGTTCAGTTTTCCTAAAGAACAGAGTTCTAAAATCAAAACCAAAACCTAAACCTAAACCTAAACTTAAATCTACGCAATCAAAGGCAAGAATCTAGAAGTAAAGCAAGAAAAACAAAAAAGAACAATGATTCAGACTCAAGAAAACAAATAGAAATTCAAGACTATTGTACAAAGTGTGTGCAGATGTGCAAAGCCAAGGACAGTGGCAAAATAAACAAGTGTGTGAGCAGTATGTGTGTGCATATACCCAGAAAAAGATTGGACAAAAGCAAAATCGCAAACAAACATGATGAAATTTAAAACACAGACGAAGATTCAAGAATATGAACAGATTCACAATGGCATCACACAAACGTCACAAAGTTTGAAGTAAATCCAAAACTGAAAAAAGGGGAAATAGTGACTTACCGAAGAGAATGATTCCAGTATGAGGTACGCCGAAATCAGACGATGATAGTGCGTAAAGCAGAGCGGTGAATGCTTCGCCGGAAGGAAAGAACGGAGGCAGTTGTAAAAAGCTTTGAGAGAACGAAAATGGTGGTTTCTTGTTTAGAGAAAGAGAAAGCTTGAACTCAGAAGGAAAACAAGGAATGCAAAAGTGAAGAGATGGAAAGAGAAAGTGTTTTTGTTAAAACACGAAAAGGGGAAAAATCGTAATAAATGTACCTTGGACGACGTGCTTGTGAGGCGACGTGCGTAGAAGCGACGCGACCTGATGGCGCGTGTCAGGTACGGATCAATGAGAAAAAAATGTGTGGAGAAAAAGGTTAAGAAACCGTGCGTGACAGCTCATGTACAGATAGAACTCTTGGAGTTCTTGATTTAATGGAGTGAGAACCTCGGCTATAAGGACAGTCTTGGTTAAGGAACTCGGAAAACTCACTTCTTGGCTCTTGATCATTGATAAAGTAGACTGCAGAGTCTTGGTCATATGAAGCCAACGTGTGAAGATCTCGGTCGTGATGGATGCCGTAGGTCCCAGCCGATGTGATATATGGATAAACAGTATAGGTTCCATCACCTCAAGATGCCGAGGTAATAGAACCTAGGGGCCAATTGTGGGGGCATATTTTGTGAATGGCAACACGTGGCCACGGTGACACCGAAGTGTCAGCTGAGGTGCTATGTGTCTTGGTCATGGCACCGAGGTGATCTCGGCTAGGCCGAGGTTATCTGTAGAGATACCGGAATCTGGGATAAGCGGAAAAGGGACAAGAGTTCTATAATGGGGGAGGACCTCAGTTTGGATAAAGATAAGGCTCTTAGAGAGTTTATCTCTATCTGGCTGGAAGTCCAAGATGAGCATTGAGCCAGAGTCCATTGAAGCTAGCCTTCTACAGGGATCAGGTTAATGCTGGCTATAACAGTAAGGCACCATCGTGGGTCTAAGGTACACTTTTTGTATTCTAGCTAGTGAGTTAAGCATTGTTTGCTATCTTTAAGAGATAATTGAGTACTGACTTGATCATCAAAGTGCCCCCGGGTAGACGAACCACCGCCAGAGTCTTATCTTTCTGTAACAGGTTGTTCGAACGCAATTTATTCTACCGGTGTTCTCTAGCTGAGTACTTGTTTGGCAGTGTGGTTAGAAATCAACACCCACACATATATACCGTGAGACAAACAAATGTTGACTAACTATTCTCTCTTAAATGACCATAGTTCTCTCATAATATACCCTAATCCACCTTGTTTTTTAGAGACTTTCGTATGGGATGACAACAATGGGATGGCTACTCCATGTTGTGTGGCTAACTAGTTTAATTATAATACAAAGTTTGCCAAATTATACGAACTTTACGTCTTTTATATGGATTCTATTTGACAAATATTTTTTTTATATATACTTTTCATCATAAATTAAGATAATCCACAAACTCAATAGCAATTTTGCGTTTCACGTTTTTCTTCTTAATTCTTTCAAGGATTTTTTTTTTTAATGCTAAATTACCTTCTTTCTTCTTCTTCTTTTCTTCTTTTTCTGTACATTATTCTATAACCAATATCAATTTCATATTAATCTATAATATGGATTTGTTGTTTAAATTTTATAGTAATTTTATATGTGAAATTATACTTCATTTCTTATATTATTTTATATAATCATAACTCACGGGAAGAAAAAAAAGTACAATAATGATATTCTTGAGTAACCTCTAAAGTTTGGATTTACTACTAGAGTTACTTTTTCAATTGTTGAATAGTAAGTTATTTTATGTTTTGATATCATATTACAGATGATTAATCACTTCACACATTGAAATATATTTATCGTTTGGATGTTTTCATTATTATTTTTTTTCTTTTTGAGTTTTGTTGTTATATGATTCTTTATTGATTAGTCGTTACTAAATTTTTTTTATATAGTTGATATTTTAATTTAATTAAGAGTGTTTATTTTATAATCTTATATATATATAATATAAAATCATTATATAATAATTCAACTGCAACATATTTATATTTAATATTTTTAATAAATTTTATATAATTTATATTTCTGCATATTTTTTTCTCAAATAAATATAAAAGAAAATTAAATAGTTAGAATTACTTTTAATTTTATGTTAATAATTATTCTTCTAATTTAACTATAATTTTTAATATCAAAATGAATATTTATTTTACTATTTTATAATTTAATATATATCATATAAAATTATTATATGATAATTACTCTTTTATAATACAATAGAACCAAAATCATTAAAATACATAAATAATTTAACTAAAATTAATATATATATATATATATAAGTATTTAACTAATAATTTTATAAAATAATAATATCAATATTATTAAAATAAATAATTAAAATCATACTTTAATTTTAATTTTTTTTATAACACAGATCATAATATCAAATATTGTTTTTAAAAAAATAATACGTCAATTACACAGCTCAACTGCTATTTTTGTTATAATATAAAGTTTGCCTCTTTAATTAAAAAAATAAAAATAAAAAGAGGCCTAGGTAATTCATATTTCAGGTTAAATTTCATAATATTTTTTTATAATAAAAATCTGTCACTTTTTTTAACTGATGTGGCAGATGGAAAAGGTTGTCAGAATCCAAGTCAACAAACTCTTTTATATAACAGTAATGCTACAGATTCCAAAGAAACAATCAAATAAATGCGTTAGGATCCTCTGGGGTGATCTCCCTAGAGTGATCTCCTAAAGTGAGTGACATAGGCTCGATACGTGTCCCATTAATGAAATCAAACGTTGAGATTAATCCTCACCAAAACGACGTCATTTTGGTGGGGGAAATTTAAAAAAAAAAAATGAGAAAAAAAAAACGAAAAAAGGTGAACAGAATGACAAAGAAGCTTCAGAATATATCATCATCGATTTTGATCCGTGAGACCAAAATAAATAAAAAAAAAAAGAAGATTAAATTGATTCGATAATGAGATTGATTCAGATTTGTATCATCATCATCATCATCATCATCATCAAAAGATTGAAAAAAAAATGTGAACAGAATGAAATTGATTCAATAAAAAGGAAGATCAAATTGATTCAATAATAAAATTGATTCAGATATGTATCATCATCATTATCAAAAGATTGAAGAAAAAACGTGAACAAAAAAAAAAAATCAGATTTATGGAGGAGAACACTTGGGCTATTTATTTGGCTTCTGCGTCATATATATATATGTATGTATATATATATACCCAATCGAAACAAGCCTAAATGCCACAGACCTGATCTCCAAAAACAAAACCCAGCAAAATCCAACAGCAAAGAACCACAACGTTCAATACCCAATAAGAGGCAAAGATTGAAGATGAACTTACAGAAAAAGAGCTTCGTCGAATCGAAATTTGCAGAGAATTCTTCTATCAAATCAAATCCCTCCAAAACAACGAGAAAATTTGTAGAATTGATCGTAGATTTACGATCGGCGGAGGAGGTCTTTCATATCTCCGTAGCAGTGGCGAAGCCATGCCTGTAACAGGGGCTGTTTTCATCATCATCATCAAGGGCTGTTTTCATCATCATCATCAAGGGCTGACTCCCCCTTCAAGGCCTTATCAGAAAGCCAACCATCACTACTATTCAACTGTGAGATTTCAAGAGGACATGAAAGAACAAGGAAAGAACAAAGCAAAATCAAAGCGTTGGTCCCTTCTCTCTCTCTAACTCTCTCCAGAACAGAGTGAAAGTGAACCCAGATATTGTTGATTTTTTTTTTTTTTTCAAAATACTCACCAAAACGATGTCATTTTGGTGAGTATTAAGATCAACCGTCCGATCATCCACTTTAGGAGATCACTCTAGAGGATTACTCTAGAGGATCCTTGCGCTAGTAGCAGCAGGAGGGAAGACAGAAGGAAAGGAAAACAGAGTGCAAGAGAGAGAACAAGGGAGAGAGAGAGGCCGCTCCTCCTTGCCTCCGGTCGTCTCGCCGTCGTCGCCGGCCTGCCGTCGCACTTCTTCAGAATCAGATTGCTGCATACACTGCTTCAGATAAATTTGGATGGTGAGATTTGTTCTATTAAATACTTGGTCAAGATTGAGCTATTGAACACTGAGATCTATAAAGATGGAAACCAGACCTGAATATTAGGATGAATGAAAAATATGATGGACAAATAAGACAGGAAAGAGAACAGAGATTGTGAAAATAATAATCAAAATAATTTTCAAAGCTTGTTGCAATCAGGTATTAGTTACTCTTGACTGATACAAATTGGGAAAAAGGGGCCATGATTCACTATTAGCTGCAACACAATGATAAGAATAATTGATGCATAAAAAAAGAAAAAAACCAAAGAAAAATAAGTAAGCATGGCAATGAGGAAAAATACTTTAGAACAGTGAAGTGAAAATAAGCAGTGCAACTAATTATAGTTTTTGAAAAAAATTTCCACTTCATTTACATTCTCTCTCTCCAGAATATTTATGTAGGAGTTGAATTTGTATCACTTGGCCTTCTTGCTATATTTTCTCATTTTGTACTAACAGCACATACTTGATTCTAGGTGATTTCTTTCATTTTATGAGTTTATAAATATTGAAGTCTCATCAATGTAGTTGTTATGCTTGTTTATGGCTTTGCGTATAATATGAATCTCAAATTTATGATGTTAAATTTTACAGGTGAATAGAAATGAAGTTGCTTTCATATCTCTTTTTTCCTTTGAAAATGACTTCAAGTCTCTCTCTCTCTCTCTCTCTCTCTCTCTCTCTCTCATGTGTAGAATTTCTGATTAAAATCTACGTTTTATTTTAGGATTCTGGAGGCTTTACCTTCTTTTCACAATCTCTGTTCTCTTTCTTGCCTTATTTGTCCATCATATTTTTCATTCATCCTAATATTCAGGTCTGGTTTCCATCTTTATAGACCTCAATGTTCAACAGCTCAATCCTGACCAAGTATTTAATAGAACAAATCTCACCATCCAAATTCATCTGAAGCAGTACATGCAGCAATCTGATTCTGAAGCAGTGCGACGGCACGCCGGCGGCGACGCGCTGGGCGACTGGAGGCAGAGAGGAGCGGCCTCTCTCTCTCTCTCTCTCTCGTCTTCTCTCTCTCGCACTCTGTTTTCCTTTCCTACTGTCTTCCCTCCTTCTGCTGTTATACCTATTCTAAATGGAGGGAATTTTGAAATCATTTTTTTTTTCATTTACTAACCAAAACGACGTCGTTTTGGTTAGTTTTAATTTCAGTCGTTGGATCTCCTCACTTTAGGAGATCACTGCAGGGTTACCATTCTAGAGGATCCCCACGCCAACAAAAACACCATTGTCATCGGATGTCTAAATCAAAGGTCCTCATCCACTCCAAGAGAAGAAAAAAGTGATAGTTGAAACCCACCTAACCCCCTCTCTCTCTCTCTCTCTCATCCATTTAACCCATGCCCAGTATCTACGAAAACCCAGATCACTACACGACAGAATGAGGAGAGTAATTTTGCAGACCAAAATTTGATGTTTTGTTTCTGAAAGTATTTTTCCATAACCTTTTTCTATTATTTTTGTTGAATTTAGAAACAAATTGTGTGTTCCTCTTTCTTTTGTAGCCTGCATTGCACTTGTTCACTATCTGTTTGTAAAAATGTTTATGAGAACAATAAAATCTTTGTTGTACACTTAATGATTTGCGTTATGACAATTACGTTGATTTTGACGGATAACTTAGCTTTTCATGGTATTCGTTGTTCTTCATATTATTGGATGGGTCACTACTGGTATTCGAAATTCCTTTGAAAAATGTTGCCAATTTAATGATTTTCATAAAAAATTGGTGAAGAGAGAGAGAGAGAGAGAGAGAGAGAGAGAGAGAGCACGAAGAGTTGCCCTGTGGTGGAGCTCATGTGAAGTGGTTGTGCCCACACTATGGCTAAAGCATGGCGTTAGCACCGGTGGTCGTTGGTTATGTCGGTCAACAATGGTGATAGAAGATGGAGAGATCAACTAGGAGAGAGGGAGAGAGAATGATCAGACTCATTTAAATTGTTGAAGAGGGAAGTTGAAGGGGTTGTTAGAGGAGGAGAATTGTTTAGTGGTGGGACCCATTAGGGCCATTTTTCTAAATAAGTCAAATTATCAATTTAATTTTAAAACTAGGTTTGGTTTTGAAAGAATTTTCAAAATAGGCTAAAATGTGGTTCACAATTACGCTTTCAACGTTTGTGTGCCTGTCCCGTGTGAAAATTGAGAAATCGTAAAAGCGTGTTTCCACTTTTAATTAAGAAAGCATGGTTACAAACCCCGCTTTTAATTAAATTTGTTTTCCTTCTGAAAGCGTGGTTGTGAACCACGTTTTTAGCTTTTTTTTTTTTCCTTCTGAAAATGTGTTGTGAATCACGCTTTTTACCAAAAAAAAATTTCCTTCTGAAAGCGTGGTTGTGAACCACGCTTTCAATACACAAATGCTATTGCTGATTGGCGTGCTGTGATTGGACCAACTGATACATAAAGTAAAGTGAACACTCATCAACAGTTGGTCCAATAAATTTATTTCATAAAAAATAAAATAAATTTCTAAAAAATAAATTTCTAAAAATTTACGCTATCTTAGTGTTTAGAGATAAAATTTATTTTTTTTTATTTTACTAAAATAAAAATAAATAAATTTTAAAAATTAAACCCTAAACCCTAAAATAAAAAAAATAAAATTTATCCCTAAACACTAAGGTAGCGTTTGGTAACGTTTACGTTTTTTGTTTATATTTATGAAAATTTTATAAACTGATTTTTATTTATTTTTAGAAAAACATAAATTACAAACGCGTTTGGTTTGAACAAAATGTTTAAAAAAATTTTAAAACATGAAATAAAAAATATGTTTATTCAGGCTTAAAATATTTATATTTATTTTTATTATTTATGACAATGGGATCACACATATTATAATCGAAAAAAAATAATAATTGAAAAAAATTTAATTTTAAAAAAAATTAATTGAAAAAAATAATTATTTGAAAAAAATTTAATTGGAAAAAAAAATGAATAGAAAAAAATATTAATTGAAAAAAAATTATTTGGTCTTAATTTCAAATAATTGAAAAAAAAAGACCAAATAATTGGAATTAAGACCAAATAATTTTTTTAAATTATTTTTTTTCAATTAATTTTTTTTTCTAGTAATTGTTTTTTCAATTAATCTTTTATTTCAATTAAATTTTTTTCAAATATTTTTTTTCCCAATTAAATTTTTTTTCAAATAATTATTTTTTTCAATTAAATTTTTTTCAATTATTTTTTAATTATTTTTTTTCAATTATAATATGTGTGATCCCATTGTCATAAATAATAAAAATAAATATAAAAATTTTAGGCCCGAATAAACATATTTTTTATTTTATGTTTTTAAATTTTTTTAAACATTTTGCTCAAACCAAATGTATTTATAATTTATGTTTTTCTAAAAATAAATAAAAACCAGTTTATAAAATTTTCATAAATATAAATAAAAAAACGTAAACGTTACCAAACGCTACCTTAGTGTTTAGGGATAAATTTTATTTTTTTTATTTTAAGGTTTAGGGTTTAATTCGTAAAATTTATTTATTTTTATCCCTAAACACTAAGGTATCGTAAATTTTTAAAAAATTATTTTTATTTTTAGAAATTTATTTTTTAGAAATTTATTTTATTTTTTATGAAATAAATTTATTGGACCAACTGTTGATGAGTGTTCACTTTACTTTATGTATCAGTTGGTCCAATCATAACATGCCAATCAGCAATAGCATTTGTGTATTGAAAGCGCGGTTCACAACGACGCGTTCAGAAGAAAATTTTTTTTTGGTAAAAACCGTGATTCACAATCACATTTTCAGAACAAAAAAAAAAAAATTTAAGCTAAAAACGTGGTTTACAACCACGCTTTCAGAAGGAAATTTTTTTAATTAAAAGCGTGGTTTATAACTACGCTTTCTTAATTAAAAGCGTGGTTTGGAAACATGCTTTTACGATTTCCCAATTTTCATGCGGGACTGGCACACAAACGTTGAAAGCGTGGTTATGAACCACGTTTTATCCTATTTTGGGAATTTTTTCAAAACTAGGCCTAGTTTGGAAATTAAATTGATAATTTGGTTTATTTAGGGAAATGGCCCGACCCATTAATCTTAGGCGGCAGTCCAACTAGATATTTGGTACTCTCTCTGTCCCATAATATTAGTCCCTTATTTCATTTTTCATTGTCCCAAAATATTAGTCCCTCTTCAAAAATTAAGTACAAAAATAATATAAATTTCTTATTTTGCCCTTCTTTTAAATTCATAAATAATATAAAAAGTATAATTATGACATTGATATTCCCAAAAAAATGTACTATCAAAGGGTAATTTGAAAAAATTAATTTTTTTAAAGTACAATAATTGTACTATCAAAAAAATTTAAATTCCCCAGAAAGGACCATTATTTTGGGACGGAAGAAGTAATTTATTTCGTTATTTCTTTGGGACTGTAACATTGCTGTTTATATAAGGCCCATGTCACGAATCTGGGCCCACTTGCAACCTCATCCACATATGTGGGGCCCAAACCTTATTTCCTGAATGAGTCATCACCCAAGCTATCAATCGGTGGCGAAGTCAAGAAATTAGGTTGGAAGAGTATTTATTAATTATAATTTTTTATTTAAAAAATATCATAAGCAATATTAAGATAATCATAATTTTATGAGTTAAATTTAAACATAAAAAATTTCATATTCATTATTGATAAGAACAAATCAAAATTCTATAATAGTGTGGAATAGCTCAGTGTGAAATGATGATGTAAGTTTGTAATTTTAACACACAAAATTATGGATTAAAATTCTTAATTTTAAAAAATAAAAACACATCATTTATAGCACAAATTATTATAAAATTTATTTAATTTTTATTTGATAGAAAAATATTAAAGATATGACATTGCTTATAAATGTTGTGTTTTGAAAGAAAATTATTAAACAATCTTAAAGTATCATGTGACGTTATCTACGTGATGCTCAGAGCATAGAAAATAACAAAACACATTAAGTGATATGTCAACTACTTGAAAATAATGAGTTCATTATATCCAATCTATAATATTTTTTGTTATACTATTGATTTAAATTACTATATGAATAATACCACATAGTATTCCCAAAATATCAAATAAATATTTATTATAAACAATATAATAAATTCTTAATCAAAGAACATGTTAAGAAAAAAAAAAAAATACATTTTATATATGATAATAAAAAATAAAAAAAAAATCAAAACTGAGGGGATCAAAAAATGGGACACCCACTGGTCCTATGCTGCCTCCGCCCCTACCATCAACTACCCGTCTTATCTGTCTCTTTTGTCTTTTTTTTTATCATTATTTTTTAGGTAAAGTATTATTGACTCCGATTAAATTCTTATGGCTGAACAAGTTTTTTGCAATAGAAATTTTAAACTTTGCAGTCTATAGTCCTAAGAATTTTTGCTAACGAAAAGAGTCAAATTTAAAATTATGGATGGAGTAAATCTTATATCCAAAGCCTCATTCACCAAGCCAAACCTTTGAAATTATTTGTCTCACACTTTGTCCCTTCTCCTTGTGGCCAATCCTTAAACCTATAGAGACTTCTCCCTATGATTCAGGTTGTACAATCATATACATATTGAGGATGATTTGGGCATTGATAAGAAAGTGTTTGATAATCAAATTCGGGATTTAAAATTGAATGTATTAAATAATAATTAATTAAATTATTTTGATATTACTTAAAAAATTAAGTAACTCTTAAAATGTAAATTAAATTTTAGGAAAAATTTAAAGTCATATGAAATTTATTTAATTCTGATTAAATTTATAAATACTAAACATAAGTATCAATATACATTATTACAAAATCATCACTACCATCACCACCACCTTTATGTCATTGCCACCATTATCACCATATCACTACTACCATCACCACCTTCATCACCATTATTATTGTTGGTATTGTTTTGCTATCACTATCATTATTACTACCACCACCACCACCACCACCACCACCAATCCCATGCTACCACTACCACTACTACCACCACCATGCCACGGCCACCACTACCACCACCTTTATAACCATTTTTATTGTTGCCATAAGCATCACCATTATTTTAATATCACTACCATTGCTACTACTACCACTACTACCATGTCGTTGCCACCGCCATCTCCACCACTACCACTACCACTACTACTACTACTACCACCACTATCATCATAACATCACCACCACCACTACTACAACCATCACAATATAAAATTGAAATATTCAATTTAAAAATAATAAATCTTAAATTTGATCTTATATATCTTAAAAAAAATTATTTTAGTTCAGTATTTAAATTTTTATTAAATAATTTTTTAATTAAAAAAATTTCAATACTAATTTTTAATTTTCAATTTTTAGCTTTATTAAATACCACCTTATTTAGTGACTTACTGATTTTTTTTTTTATAAAATTAGGTAAAAAAAAATAGAGAAGTAATTTGACAACTTATAATAAATAAGACAATAAACAACTCATTTTGGCGTACCTAAACCATCCCTGAATCTCAAGATCAAGCCTATTGGGACAAAAGGGTTTGGAGCAAAACGCAAAGGGCATTTAATAGGCTTTTGAATATTATTTATTTATTTATTTTTTAAAAAAAAGTCTAATTATTGGACATAAATGAAAATATAATTATTTTATTGTATATGATTTTTTTTTTAAAATGATTTTTAATCATTATAAAGATCTTCATATGAACAATGAATTTGTGCACTTGATTGTTAAAAGGGTTATTTTATTGTATGCTATTTTTCTTATAAGATTTGTTATCATTATTAGTATCATCATATGAACAAAGAAATTTGTGCAACTGAAAGTAAAAAATTGTTGCATGAAACAAACCAACAATGCTAATTTGTTTGTCATTCCGTAAGATATTAATTACAAAAATAAAAATAAATTATATCAAATTATTAGATAATTATAATGGGATATTTATTCAAAATACACATAATAATAATATTCACAATGACAGTTTGAATGTTTTTGATGTGATTATTCATACTATCAAATATGAATGTTTACATTATCAAGTTGCTAAGCGTCCAAAAAATATTTGTAAGGATAAAATTATCCATAAAATACTTTAAATATAAGAATTAGGATTTGGTGGATCAAATATTTAAATAATAGAATTATTGTAATGTAAAAAATGTTATGAACTAATTGAAATATAAATATTTGAAAAAAAAATCTTAATAAATACCGCAACTATAATTTAATAATATATAATTAGACGCTCAATAATCATTAAAGTAAACTAACAGATTGACTCAGGTAGCCACTCTATATACTCAATCAATTGAAAAATCAAGAGGTCAATTGGAAGGATTGATTATGATATCTTTATGTTTATAAAATTATTTATATTAAGCTGAATAATTATAATATTTCTGTGTTTATCGTTTTTTGATCAACAAAAAAAGTTTTATTGATGAAAAATATTGAGAAATTACAGTAAGCTATATCTGAGAGGGTAATTTGCATTGTGCAAATGAGCCGGGCTAAGTTTGCATAGATCTTCGATTTGGGTCATGCAGTGAGCCGAGCTAACGTGGTGTGCAAATGAATCGAGCTAACTTGCAAGGGCGTTGCATTGCACCACACAGTGGGCCAAACTGCAGTTGCTTAGACTTAGAGTATGGGTCGAGCTATCTTGGAATTGGGGTTTGGGCTATGCTATCTTTGAGGACCGAACAACAGTTTGTGGGTTATGATAGCTGGGTTGGCCGCATGATTGAGCCGAACAACCGAGTTGGGTCTTGTGTATAAGGATAACCTAGTGTTACATGTTGCTCAATAGTCTTAAAGGCCACCAAGCACACTCAATACGGTTACTTGGTCCTCAACTAACCGGAATGGCTCTCTTGGCTTGTTGACCGAGCTAAGAGTTGTGTTATGTTACTCGCATTTTGGGGATAAAGGTGTTAAAGGATAGGTATTATCCTTTAAGAAATGGACTCCATATAGGACTCTACGAAGAGGAATGTCAGTCCTCTAAGAGTCTACCTTGTGAAATGAATAAAAGCTCAGAAGGAAAACCTATAGAGGTAATGCAATTTTACTCACTAGAATTCTGGAAAGCTTTTCCTATATTGATCTTAAGAGTTGACTTAAGCATCAGAGAGGTTTTCCGACACACACCCGCCAGGTAGCTCACCTGAGTTGTTTTGCAAGTTACACGATGCCGTTGGAGGAGATCCAATTACGAGGAGCATGGGTGTGACGAATATTTCATACCCATACAACATCAATAAAAGACCTGAGGCAAACGACATCACTACGAAAGACATAACCCAACTAGGTTGGCTCATGAAATCTGCCAATCATCTGCCAAGTCAATCAGCAAGGGAAAGGAGGCAAGGCACCTACTTCGAATCCAACAGATGAGAATGAAATCTAAACATCTTTGTGTTTATCTGTTAGTTTATTTTTATATATTTCAACTATTAAGTGTATCTTATCTAGTTGTTATTGGTGTATGTCTACATTTGTACATATCGCTTGTAATAGAATTTGGATTTTGAAATGGGGGCTATTACAATAATATGGAACCAATTAGGCTTGTAAATGAATCGGATTTGGCTGATGAAGGATGCCAACGGATCATACTCGGATCGGATCGGTTCTGTCAAAATCAAATCCAATCTAATTAAGACAAACCTGATTTCGATCCGAATCCATTTATCTCATATCCAATTATAGATCATTCGAATCCGATCCGAATCCATTTAACCCATATCCGATCCATTTAGTTTTTTATTTTTATTTTTTTTTATTTATAGCTACAATTTTATATAATTTGAATTATTATTTTTTTTTTTCAATTTGTGTTTTCTTCGTTTAAATTGATAATAATCGGATCGGATCGGATTATTAGATCGGATTTTTGCGTATCTGATCCATTTAATAATCGAATTGAATGGATTTGGATTATTGGATTGTCAGGTTGAATTTTTTGTAAACGGATTTGAATAGTCAAATTCGAGTCAGATTAAAAAAAAATCTAATCTATTGATAGCTGTACGGGAAAGAAATACACCTTCTCGTATAATCCTGTTGATTAAGATTGCGATCCTCCGTACGTCGTCGCTTTACTCCCTGAAAATACAAACGTGAGCTAGCCGGCGGGTGTGTGCCGGAAACCTCTCCGATGCCTAAGTCAGTTCAACAGACAAATAGACAAAGAGCTCTGTATTCAGGAATTCAAGATGTGTTCCCTCTCCATAGGTGATGTTTGTGAGCTTTTATAGTTTCCGTGTGGCACAATCCAAGTAGGACTCTTACTCCTCCATGTAGAGTCCTCCTAGGATTCATACTCCTGAAAGATAATGCTTATCTCTCAACACCCCCCTCACTGCTTAAACCAAGTGAGATGGTTTTACCGTGGCCGGACTCCAATATGACCGAAGTAACCGTTAGTTCGGCCCTTACCTTCCTTTCTCTTACCTCGACTTTCCCATACTAAGACCGAGCTAACCATAAGAGAGTTGAGCCGAACTATCTTCAGAACCAAATCCTCTTAAAGACTTAGCACACCTCGGTTTCCATATGCTATGACCGAACTAATTACTGAAGACCGAACAATACTTCCCTCAACCGAAGTAGAAATAAGACTTATGTGACCGGACTAGTTACCATGGTTGTGACCGGTCTAACTCCAAGGCTACTTCTTCAGACCGAAGTAACTTATACGGCCTTTTTACTCGGACCTTCGCAGTGCGGCCCAAAAAATGGCCCATCACTAAGCTTGGCCCAATTTATCCAGCTCGGCCCAATTTTCATATAAATTACCCTCTCAATTGCCCCTTAATTCCATCTGCGCAGCATGATAGGGATTACCTGTCTATAAACCGAGCTAAAGTTTTAGCTTATCCAGCCGAGCTACGATCCTTTAGCTATTCCGGCCGAGCTGAAAACCTTTTAGCTTCTCCAGCTGAGCTAAAAACTATTTAGCTTACCCAGCCGAGCTAAACTTAAGCCGAGCTGTGCACGTCCGGTCAAAACGTCCCTTCAATTGCAGCAACTGAAACGCTTCCCCTTCCAGTGACACGTGGCAGGCTCTTACTGGCTATTCACAGCTGTAACGCCGCCCTCGTACTCCGTAATTTTTGAACAGTCCCGCCATTTTTGCCTTTTACACAAAACAAACCTCTCACTTTTGAATCATTCACTCCACTATTCACTTCTTCTCTCTCTGAGCCTTCACTTTTCTTCAACCTCGTGAGCTCGTGTTCTCCATTTGCTGCTGCTGCCCTCACCTCCAAATCTTGCCTCTTCACCTGGTAAGTTTTGCACATCCACCTTGCTTTCCTCGTATTTGTACTTTGTTTCTTGTGTTTTTGCAAAACACTTTGTTGCCTCTTTTTTCCACTGTTCTTGTACTTTCTGAAAAACTTCATAAGAACCTCATGAACTGCATGAAATAGCTAGTGGAACACCATTTTGATCTTAAAACATGCCCCAACCGAACTAGGACACTGTTTGTGCTGTATGTAGATTTAGGCAAACTAAAACCGAACTTGAACTTGTGATATAACAGTAGTTTCAATAGGTCACCACCTGATTTACATTAGCCGAAATAAAAACGAACCGAACTAGAAATCTCGGCCCTCGACCGGGCTAAGCCATAGGAGCTAAGCCAGCTTTCTCAGTTTCTAAACCGAACTCAGAAAGCTGCCCCTTGATGCCCAGCCGGAGTAACAAAACCCATAGGTAGAACCGAGATAACCAATTTGTTGAAACCGAGGTAGATCCGGTAGCACCCTATGAAGCCGAAGTAAGACTTGTCTTTTCTTGCTTTGTTTTTGTAGCACGGTCAACGATCTCTGCTTAACACCTTGTTTTTCCACTTTGCAGACTTAGGTTGCCTAGGCACTCCCTCTGCGCGCTCAACCAAGCTTTTGAGCACAACTTCTCAACCGAAGTAACTTATTTATAACTTATAAAATAAATGGGGAAATATAGGTTCCTAGTAGAAACACCAGGGGGTTTAGCCGAATTTCGAAAAGATTACAACATTCCTGCCGATGTAAACCTCACCTTAGCCGAACAAGACGTTGACCCTTGGGATAACGATGGCTTTGTCCCCTTTACCAGTCAATCAATAATAGAAACCGGACTATGATTTCCAGTTCAACCATTAATTTGCGAATTCCTCAGACAAACCAGACTATGTCCAACCCAACTTTCCACCAACACATACCGTATTATAATGGGCGTGGCCGAGCTAAACCGCCAAGCCGGCCTCAACCTCGGTTTAGCCGAAATATTCCACCAATATTCCATAGGATCCAAAAACGCCGGTTGGTGTTACTATTTAAGAATACGCCGTGGCCGAGAGAAAATAATAAAACATACACCAGACAAAGACCTGAATGATGATGATTTCTTTTGGGTGTCTGGGAACTTTGAGGACCACCAAGCCCAGATTCCTGGCCGAAGAATAAATTGGAAAAAAGGAGAACCTGGTATACATACTTCGGTTCCATTTCGCCTTTTCTTTTATTTCGGTTTTCATTCTGAACCGAGCTAATACTTCGTCTTCTCTATGCAGATTCATCTCACCTTCACTCCCTTTACAGCTATCCCAACCTCAATATCCTCCGCGCCGCACTACGGGTAAAAGAAAGAAGTTGGGCTAAATTGCTAAACTTCCAACCAACATACCGATACAGCGGTCGCCGAAAAGCGAAGGTGACAGACTTTCTTCTTGAAGAAGCACCAGAACCGGACCCATCTCTGCCCTAGATAAACCTCGTGCCCCTCACAGTCGAACAAGAGATGGCAAAGAAGAACAGACTGAAGGCGCTGCTGACCGCAACAACCAGGGCCGAGGTACCACGAACTGGTCAGACCACTGAGGCCGTGGTGGCTCTCCCATCTCAACAGCCATCCTCATCTCGCCGAAACAAGCGCGCCCGGACTAGCCAAACCGAGCCACGCCTTGTGGATGAGGACGAGACCGTTCTGCCACCAAGCCCTCCCCTAAGCACTCAACCAAGCCCCCAGCCGGAGCAATCAGACCGAACTGCCTCCTCCTCCAAATGGGCTCCTTCCTTTACCTTCAACGACCGAGATATCACCACTTCTGATTCGGTGGTCTCAGAGAAGGACCACTTGATGGCTTTCAACTTGGCCAAAAGTGTGTGCCTTCCCAAGGACATGGAGCACCATTACAAGCAGCTCAACACCGAACTGAAGTCCATCCGATCTTCAACCAAGTCCATGATTCTGGTAAATAGCTTTCCACCTTCTACGTAATTTTATCCAACTTTCAGTCCGGCTAAATTTACATCTCCTTTGCAGGCCATCTAGAAAAATAATGTTACACACAGGACTCAGGAGGGTCATGGAACTTAGGCGAAATACCAGGGAGGCCATGGCAGAGGCCGAAGCTAAAATGGCTGAGCTAGAGGAAGCAAAAAAGCAGCTGGCCGAGCTAAGTGCTGAGAACGGTCGACTGACCGAAGTGGTTAATTCGGCTGAAGCCGAAAAGCAGAAGGTTGCCATTCAGGCAAAAGACAAGTACCTGCGCCTACTGGCGAAGATCGAGAAAACGAAAGATACCGAAATAACCCAACTGAAGGCGAGCGTAAAGGCTGCCGAGAAGCAGGGCTTCAAGAAGGCAGAGGTCGGTTATGAACAACAATGCGAAGCTGCCAAGGACCTGTTCTTCAAATGCGGCTGGAGGAGTGCTGTGGAGAAGCTCGGTTGTGCGCCCGACACCGAGGTCTACAATGCTCCACAGTATTCCATTCCAGCTTCGCTGGCTCAATACGCTGCCGATCTTCAGAAGGAATTGCTCGAAGGGGACTCAGGTACTGAAACAGATTCTGACTCTGAGGAGACTCCGGCTGCCAATCCGGACCAGTCAGTTCGGGTGGAGCCCTTGGTGGAGGAACAGTTTACTGAGCAAGCAAATGAGACCGTGCTTCCGACGGAGACCATGCTTGGGACTGAAACCGAGCTTCTGCCTACAACCACCGAGGCCGAACTCCCGATTGACACCGGTCTTCATATTGATGCCGATGCTGACCTTGATGCTGAAATTGAAGATCTTTTCCGCTGATTTTCTTTTTTCTTTGTTTTTCTGGTACTTGACATTGTAACTGAACTAAAGTAGCCTCTTTTCTGCACGGTTTACTCTAAACAACTTTTGAATTTTCTGAATGAAGAATGCCTAAACTTTCATTTCGGTCTATATGCTATGCTTACACTTATTTTGAACTTCAGACAATATTCTCACGCCGAGATAACCATCTTGGTTACCTGCCAACCACTCTTCAGCCTTAAACTTACTTCGACCGAAGAGTAACAAGAGTTGGTTTAATCCAGCCAACCACTCTTCAGCCTTAAACTTACTTCGGCTGAAGAGTAACAGGAGTTGGTTTAATCCAGCCAACCACTCTTCAGCCTTAAACTTACTTCGGCTGAAGAGTAACAGGAGTTGGTTTAATCCAGCCAACCACTCTTCAGCCTTAAACTTGCTTCGGCTGAAGAGTAACAAGAGTTGGTTTAATCCAGCCAACCACTCTTCAGCCTTAAACTTACTTCGGCTGAAGAGTAACAAGAGTTGGTTTAATCCAGCCAACCACTCTTCAGCCTTAAACTTACTTCGGCTGAAGAGTAACAGGAGTTGGTTTAATCCAGCCAACCACTCTTCAGCCTTAAACTTACTTCGGCTGAAGAGTAACAAGAGTTGGTTTAATCTAGCAAACCACTCTTCAGCCTTAAACTTACTTCGGCTGAAGAGTAACAAGAGTTGGTTTAATCCAGCCAACCACTCTTCAGCCTTAAACTTACTTCGGCTGAAGAGTACAGAGTGTTGGTTTAATCCAGCCAACCACTCTTCAGCCTTAAACTTACTTCGGCTGAAGAGTACAGAGTGTTGGTTTAATCCAGCCAACCTCTAAGTTGGTTTTCCAGCCAACTTAGAATATAGTGTTTGGTTTATTCCGACCAAACGTCCTGCAGCCTAGATCCTAATCCTGGGCTTAGGAAGGGTGTTGGTTTAATCCAGCCAACCTCTAAGTTGGTTTTTCCAGCCAACATAGAATAAGGTGTTTGGTTATTCCGACCAAACGTCCTGCAGCCTGGATCCTAATCCTGGGCTTAGAAGGGGTGTTGGTTTAATCCAGCCAACCTCTAAGTTGGTTTTTCCAGCCAACTTAGAATAAAGTACTTACAATGCTCCTAGCTCGCTAAAACTATCTTTTACTAAAAACAACCATGCTGAAAAGAATCGACTTGTTTTATTAAGGAAGGAAAAAGTTACACATACTTAAAAGAAAAAAACTAAAAATAAAACAACTTTAGATTGGCAGTGTTCCATGGCCTAGGAATTGCTTTTTCGTCCTCATCTTCCAAGTGGTATGCCCCTTTGCCTGCTAATCCAACCACTTTGTAAGGTCCTTCCCAATTAGGCCCTAGCTTGCCATCCCCTGGTACCAATGTATTTCCCATCACTTTGCGAAGTACCCAATCGCCGATCTTGAACTGTCTGGGATGCACTGTTTTGTTGTACTTCCTGGACAACTCTTGCTGGTAGGATGCGATGTGAACCAGTGCTCTTTCTCTTCTTTCTTCTGCAAGGTTAAGCTCCAATGCTGTGGCTTCACCGTTTAAGTCTGGATCAAAATTCTCGCTTCGAATTGTGGGGAAACCAACTTCTAGTGGGATTACTGCTTCCATGCCATAGGCTAAGGAGAATGGTGTTTCTCCTGTTGATCGTCGAGGCGTGGTGCGGTAAGCCCATAAAACATGAGGAAGTTCTTCCGCCCATTTGCCCTTGGCTTTCTCCAACCTTTTCTTCAATCCATCCAAGACTACCTTGTTTGAAGCTTCTGCCTGTCCATTTGCTTGGGGATATGCCGGTGTAGAATTGTAGAACTCTATCTTGTACTCTTCACAAAAGCCTCTGAAGATTCTGCCGTCGAACTGAGTGTCGTTGTCTGATATCAATGCCTTTGGTATGCCAAATCGAGTGATGATATTCTGCCAGACAAACTTTTTTACATCTTTTTCCTTGATTGACGCCAAGGCTTCTGCTTCTACCCATTTTGTGAAGTAGTCTGTTGCTGCAAGAAAGAACTTCCTATTGCCGATTGCTGTTGGGAGTGGTCCTACTATGTCCAAGCCCCACATTGCGAAAGGCCATGGGCTAGTCAATGGTAGGAGTTCTCTAGCTGGCTGATGTATTTGGTGTGCAAACTTTTGGCATTTGTCGCATTTCTTCACATACTTCTTTGAATCTGCCTACATGTATGGCCATTAGTAGCCTTGCGAGATAGCCCTGTAAGCTAGTGATCTTCCTCCTTGATGGCTTCCGCAAACACCTTCATGTATTTCGTATAAGAATGTTTCCACTTTGCTGGGGTGGACACACTTTAGATAGGGTCCTGAGAACGACTTTTTGTACAAAGCCATAGATGGGGAGAGCCAAAATCGCTGCGACTTTGCTCTTATTTTGTTGGCTTCTTTCTTTTCTTCTGGTAGTGTGCCATCTTTTAGGAACAATATGATGGGATCCATCCAAGAAGGGCCTAGATCGGCGCAACATACCTCTGCTGCTTCTGGGTCTTCAATGCTTGGCCTTGGTAGGTAGTCGATGAGCAATGGATAGGGAATGGATGTATCTGCCATTGAAGCAAAGCCTGCTAGCTCGTCTGCTCTGCTGTGTTTCCTCCCTGCCGATCTGTTCTATCCTTACCACTTCAAATTTCTTGATCTCTTTTCTGACTAAGTCTTGGTACTTAGCCATCCTGTCATACTTTGCTTTGTATTCGCCAGAAATTTGATTTACCACCAACTGTGAGTCGCTGTAGACCATTAGTTCGGTGGCCTTCATGTAGACTGCTGACTTGAGTCCTGCAAGAAGCGCTTCATACTTCGCTTCGTTGTTTGATGCTGGGAAGCCAAGGTTGATAGCTTGCTCTACAACTAGGTCGTCTGGAGAGATGAGGACTATGCCAAGCCCGGCGCCATGTCGGTTGGATGCTCCATCGACGAAGAGCTTCCACATCTCTCCGACGAACAACTTCCAGCATGTGGAGGGGTCAGATGATGCTGTGGGGTCTGGAATGTCGCTGGAGTTTTCTTCATGATCCATGATTACCGTCTGCCCCTTGTCTTCTGTCGGAACCAAGTCTTTATTTATTGATGAGTCTTGACTTGGTGTAGCATGGTTTGCTTCTTTCTTGCTTTCGCTACTCTGGTCTGCCTTGGAGTCTGGCTGAGTAACCTGTACTAGGGGTTGCGCTATTCCAGCGTCAACTTCCATCCCTAGTTCGGTTGTGTCAGTCAGATCGACTGGGCAGATATGATGACTTCCAGGAGTAAACTCTGCGACGAAGTCTGCCAATGATTGGGCCTTTACTGCGGTTCTGGGTTGGAACTTGATGTCGAATTGTCCCAACTCCACTGCCCACTTCAAGATGCGCCCAGAAAAGTTCGCCCTTTCAAACAATGCTTTTAGTGGGAAAGCAGTGAGGACGACTATGGTATGAGCATGAAAGTAGTGTGATAGTTTCCTTGAAGCCATCATTAAGGCCAATGCCAGTTTCTCCAGTGGAAAGTACCTTGTTTCGGCGCCCAACAATGTCTTACTGACATAGAAGATGGGCAGATGTTGGATCCCTTCTGCGCGGACCAACACTGCGCTAATTGCGTGCTGAGAGACTGCTAAGTAGAGGAAGAGTTCTTCTCCTGGTATTGGGGTGACAAGCAGTGGTGGAGAAGACATGTATTCCTTCAAGCTCTCCAGAGCTCGGTCGCATTCTTCGTCCCACTCGAACTTAGCTTTTAATGACTGAAAGAATGGACGCAGTCTGTCTGAAGATCGGCTGATAAATCGGTTGAGTGCAGCCGCCATGCCGGTGAGATGCTGCACTTCTTTCACTGAGTTAGGCCTCTCCAACTCTTGAATAGCCTTGATCTGGGAAGGGTCTGCCTCTATACCTCGGTTGGTCACTAGGAAGCCCAGGAATTTTCCAGATCCAACACTGAAGGCGCACTTAGATGCATTAAGGCGCAACTTGTGTTTTTTCAGAATCTGGAACATTTCATCTAGGTCTTTCAGATGGTCGTTCTCATCTTTACTCTTGACCACCATATCGTCGATGTAAGCTTCCATTGTTTTGCCTAACAATGGCTCAAACATCTTGGTGACCATTCTCTAGAATGTCGCCCCTGCATTCTTTAGGCCGAAAGGCATGACCTTGTAGCAGTATAGTCCTCTTGGGGTTGTGAAAGATGTTACTTCCTGATCTGGTTCATGCATGGCGATTTGATGGTAGCCTCTGTATGCATCCAGAAAGCTAAGTCTGTTGTGCCCCGCCGTTAGGTCTACCAGTTGATCGATTCATGGTAGTGGGAAGCTGTCCTTTGGGCATGCTTTGTTGACAGTCTTATAATCGACGCAGACGCGCCACTTGCCATTCTTCTTTGGCACCACGACTGTGTTGGAGATCCATCTGGGGTAGTGTACCTCTCTGATTGCTCCTGCCTCCAGTAGGTTACCCACTTCTTCCGCCACTATCTCGGCATGGTGGAGAGCCGATCTGCGGGTGCGCTGAATGGCCGGTCTGGCAGATGGGTGGACATTGAGTTGGTGGCAGATGAGGTTTGGATCAATGCCTGGCATGTCGTAGGGTGTCCAGGCAAACACTTCGATGTTAGAAGTCAAGAATTCCAAGACCTCTAACCTCTCAGCGCTGGACAACGACGAACCGAGCAAAAAGAACTTATCCGGGTTCTTTTCATCGATTCTTACCTCCACCAAGTCTTCCACCGCTTTCTGATCAGCCGCTTTGCCAACTTTGGCGAACAGTTCATTACTCTCAGGTTCTTCAACCGAATGAACATATCCTTTGGCAGCGCGGTTGCCATTTGTTGTGACAAAGCATTGCTTGGACATAATCTGGTCCCCATATGCCTCTTCTATTACTCCGGTTTCGTTGGGGAATCGCATGACTTGATGATATGATGATGCGACTGCTCGCATGGCATGCAGCCACGTTCTGCTCAGGATGATGTTGTAAGTGGAGGGGACTTTCAACACCCAAAACTCCACTTGCTTTGTTACACTTCCTGCCCTGACTGGAAGGATGATCTTGCCGACTGGCCACTTCGGCATTGAGTTGAACCCAAACAGGGGCGACACGGCAGGTGTCAGGTCCTTGTCCTATAGCTTCAATTGTTTGAAAGTGTCATAGTACATGATCTCACATGAGCTCCCTTGGTCGATCAGAATCCGCTTGATGTCATAATCCCTGACGCGGAGAGTGACGACTAAGGCGTCGTTGTGAGGGCAGTATATTCTGGCCAAGTCTCTGTCTGAAAAAGAGATGACATTGGCTGGTTCGGTTTTTCCTCTCTTGATTATTGGTTGAGCGCTTAACACCTCCCTGAAGTGCTCAGCCTTCTTGATCGAACCTCTGAGCTCGCATACACGCTCAGGTTCGAACACTCCATGAATCACATTTATCACGCCTTGAGGCGGGGCGTCGATTGGCATCCCATTGGGGTTATTTTGGTCCTGGGGGGCTAGTTGCGTCCCTCCTTCGATGTATTTGTCCAGGTGACCTACTGCCACCAACTCCTCTAGGTGCTGTCTCAACGACATGCAATTTTCGGTGTGATGCCCCTTTTCTTTGTGGAAGGTGCACCGTGATCTGTCGTCGTAGTCCTTCTGAGTCTCGCCTAGCTTGGCTGGCCACTTGACGAAAGGCTCGTCTCGAATCTCGCTAAGTATTCGGTAGATCAGTTTCTTGAAGACCGTGGTTATTGCAGTGCGGACTCTCAACCATCTCTTGTCTTGGTCTTCTCCGTCGTCTCGTCTGCCTCGTCCGTTTCTGTTCGGACGATCTACCGCATTGACCTTTGCTGAGGCCTTCTTCTCTGGTACTGCGGTTGTGCCAATTTTTGTTTTGGCACGCGCGCCATCCTCTTCCACCCTGATGTGCTGATGCACTCTTTCCATCAGGGCCTCCATAGTGAGGGGCGTTGTCATAGTGATAGAGTCCCTTAGTCTGTTGCCGACTGGAAGACCTCTTTTGTACTGTGCTATGGCTAGATTGGTTGGGCAGTCCCCAATCTAGTTGAAGGTCTCCCAGTAGCGGCTGTTGTAGGACCTAAGAGTCTCCTTCTCGCCCATGTCGATGGAGAGTAACTGGTCAATCTCCACAGGGGTTTTAGTGTTTGTCCTAAACCTGGTGATGAATGCCTCCGCCAACTGTGCCCAGGAGGCTATGCTGCCCTCTGGGAGTTTTTCAAACCAGGTCAAGCCTAAGTCGCCAAGGCTTGATGGGAAGAGGATGCACATTAGAGCCTCGTTGCGTCGATATACCGCCATAACCTGGCGGAAGTGACTCAGGTGCATGTATGGGTCCGTCTTCCCCCTCGTACGTAGTAAATTTGGGCTAGAGGAAGCCTGAAGGCAGGGGCGCGTTTTCGATCGCTGGAACGAACGGCGAGGTCTGCAGCCTCGCTAATGCTCTGTCCATTGGTTCATACGCCGGCCGTGGTGCTGGCATTCCAACCTTGACGCTTTCATGCGTCCGAGGAGCCAACCGCTGCAGGGCTGAAATTCTGTGAGGGTCGCGCGCCCTGGTATCCTCCTTTCGTCGTGCCCTTTCTTCTAGTACGGTCCGTAGATCGGATGATCTAGGCATCTCCGTTTGTCTGGACGATGTCTGATGTGAGCGTGAGGGCCGATAGGTGCTTCCCTCAGTGTAAGACC